>JANAVB010032819.1:3007814-3195700 GCA_029216955.1 Iris pallida | reverse complement strand
AGTACAAAGGTGAGATAGGAAGACTTACCGACCAACTAGCTGATGTTAGAAATAATGTTTCTTCTATTGAGTCTGGTGAGCTTTCTTCTATTAAGCTGTTGTTACACGAGACTATTAAGTTATCCGAAGAAAAAGACCAAAATATCATCCAGCTAAAGGAAGTCCTATCTAAGGAGAGAAAGAATCTCCAGTGTGTACAAGTCAAAATGGAAACACCTATACTAGATTATATGACACCTCCAAAAAGTTGGAAATGAGTTTAGGAAAACGACCTGAAGTTGTTGCTTCTTATTCTAACATGTTTCAATTACCAAATCATCGAAACAAACCCAAACCAAACAGTATCAGACTAAACCATACCAAACCTATGTCCAAGAAGACTAATAGGCATGCATTTTTCTATGCTAGAAAACCAAAACCTACCAATCATGCACCTCACACTACTTTCAACACTCAACATGCAAAATATCATTATTGTGGCCTCATTGGTCATATATCCTCTGCATATAGAATCAGAAAGTTAGTAGATTTAGATGTTTATGCATGGATACCAAAGATTAACATGTCAGGACCTACAAGAAATGGGTACCAAGAGTTTCATCTGCAAACTGTTCTGTAGGTGGAATGCCCTTCACATGTTAGAAGCAAATGGATCTTCGACAGTGGTTGCTCACGACACATGACCGGTGATGCATCATTATTCACAACACTATTGAAGAAGAATAAAGAAGGATACGTCTCCTTCGATAATAATTTAAGAGGGTACATAATCGGTATCGATAACATTGATAAGGCTTCATATCCTGTGATTTAAGATGTCTGTCTAGTTACCGAGTTAAAACATAATCTGCTCAACATAATCCATTTAGCTGATCACGGTTATGGCATTATCTTCGTCAAAGACAAATGTACTATAGTTGATAGCTCAACTGGTAGTACTATCTTTGAAGGTATCATAGAAGACAACATATATATTTTCTATCTGTTAGAAGATGCTAACAAAGCAGGTAGATGCTTGATGGCCAAGAGCATTGAGAGTCAACTATGGCATATGAGACTCGATCATGCAAGCATGGATACAATTTTAAAACTATCCACAAAGAAGTTGGTACGCGGCTTACCGGACATATCTTTCAAGAAGGATACAGTATGTAGCGAATGTGAAAAGAACAAAGCTACCCGATCCGCCTTTAAGTCCAAGAACGCTGTAAGTACCACTAAACCTCTACAATTATTGCATATAGACTTATTTGGACCTAGTAGAATTGCTAGTCTAGGTGGTAGGTTATATACATTTGTCATTGTAGATGATTTCTCTAGATACACATGGGTATATTTTCTTGCACGCAAGAACGATGCTTTATCAGAATTCGTCACCTTTTGCGAGAAAGTACAAAATAAAAAAAGGTTTCATGATTACTCGCATTCGTAGTGATCATGGCGACAAATTTGAGAATGCAGAGTTCAAGCAATTCTGTGACACATACGGTTATTTGCATGAGTTTTTCTGTCCTAGGACTCCACAACAAAATAGAGTTGTGAAACATAAGAACAGAACTCTATCTGAAATGGCTAGAGTAATGTTGAACCAGTTTAGTTACCTAAATACTTTTTGGCTGAAGCAGTCAATACAGCATGCTATATTCTCAATAGGGTTCTAATTTGACCTATATCGAAGAAGACTCCCTATGAGTTATGGTTTGATAGAACACCCATTGTTTCATACTTCAAGATATTTGGTTGTAAATGTTTTATTCTTAATACTAAAGACAACCTGAGTAAATTTGATGAAAATGCCGATGAAGGTATCTTTTTAGGTTATGTGGCAAAGAGCAAAGGGTACAAAGTCTTCAATAAGAGAACCACGATTATCGAAGAATCAATTAATGTCAAGTTTGATGAACTAAATCAACATTCAGACGATGACGATAATGAAGATACGAGTACACCAAGTACAGCTACTGCAAAACCTTCCCACAAAGATGCAGAATATTCACACCAAGCACCAGCTGAGTCTTCAAGCAAAGAAGCCGGAACCAACAATCCTGAGGATATGCCAAAAGAGATAAGATTTTTGGCAGATCATCCAAAGAACTTGGTAATTGGTGAGATTACCAAGGGTGTAAGTACTCGTTCTACTAATAAAGATATAGATTCTTGTGTTGCTTTTATTTCACAGCTTGAACCCAAAAACATTGAAGAAGTATGTAGTGATAATTTTTGGTTAGAAGCTATGCAAGAGGAATTAAACTAATTCGAACGGAAACAAGTTTGGGAACTTGTTCCCAAGCCCATTGATCATCTGGTCATTGGCACCCGTTGGGTGTTCCGAAACAAACTGAACGATAATGGTTTAGTGACTCGTAATAAGGCTCGACTCGTAGCCCAAGGATACAATCAAGAAGAAGGTATCAACTATGATGAGACTTATGTCCCAGTTGCGAGATTAGAATCCATTCACATGTTATGTACATTTGCATGTTTTCATAATTTCAAATTATTTCAAATGGATATTAAAAGCGCATTTTTGAATGGTTTTATAAAATAAGAAGTTTATGTAGCTCAACCTCCAGGTTTTACTGATTTCAAAAATCCTGATTATGTTTTCAAGTTGAAGAAAGCCTTATACGATTTGAAACAAGCCACTCGTGCTTGGTACGATCGCTAAGCTCTTTTCTACTTGACAACGGTTTTTCAAAGGAAAAGGTTGACACTACACTGTTTATAAAATCTTTGAATAACAATCTTCTTTTAATTCAAATCTATGTAGATGATATTATTTTTGGATCCACTGATGAATCTCTTTGTCAAGAATTTTTAACGTGTATGCAGAATGAGTTTGAGATGAGCATGATGGGAGAGCTAAAATTCTTTCTTGGACTACAAATCAAACAAACTAACAATGGGACGTTCATAAATCAAGCAAAGTACACAAAAGATTTATTAAAGAAGTTCGACCTGGAAGCAGTCAAACCATTTAGCACTCCAATGGCGACTTTAACCAAGCTTGATATTGATGAACAAGGCAAACCCGTCGACATATGTAAGTATCGAGGTATGATCGATAGCTTACTTTACTTAACTGCTAGTCGACCAGATATTATGTTTAGTATTTGCTTGTGTGCATATTTTCAAGCCAATCCTAAGGAATCACATATGTGCGCAGTTAAGCGTATCTTACGATATCTTAAAGGCACTTCTTCTGTCGGCTTATGGTTTGCTAAAACCACATCATTTGACCTAACCTGTTATTCTGATGCTGATTCTGCCGAATGTAAAGTGGATATAAAAAGTACCAACGGCACATGTTATTTCCTAGGAAAAGCCCTAGTCTCTTGGTTTAGCAAAAAACAAAATTCTGTCATATTATCAACAACTAAGGCTGAGTATATCGTCGCAGGACGTTGTTGTGCACAAATTTTGTGGATGAAGTAAACTTTAGAAAACTTTGGATTACATTTTACACACATACCCATTTTCTGTGATAACACTAATTCTATTAATTTGACTAAGAATCCAGTATGTCATTCTCGTACTAAGCATATCGAGATTCGACATCATTTTCTTAGAGATCATCAACAAAATGAAGATATAGACCTTGTATACATAGACACATAGAATCAATTGGCTGAAATTTTCACAAAACCTATAGCGGAAGATCGTTTTAATTATTTACGTCGAGAATTAGGAATTTTAGATGTCAATAATATTAATTAATTTTGTTTTATCAATTAATTTATTCAATACTCAATAACTGTTTTCGAGACAAGTCTACAAAGAGTCTGTTTGTCACCACGACTACGGTCGAAGCAAAGTGGTACTTAATTATTCCCCCGTGAACTCCCGTTAGATAGGACAGTACTCCTATAGCTAATCTAAAACAGACGCTGAGTAACGAAAGTTAATTTATAAAATAATATTAATTATATTATTTAAAGTTTAAAATTACTAAACTTTGAATTAAATATTTGAAATGAGTTGATAAAAAGGATGTGGCCCACAAAATTTTATTTTAAAAACCCAGGAGAACCCTAGGCGAATTCGGCCCAAGTTCGGTCCGAATTCGGCCAGAGTTCTGTTGGTCCTGTAAGATTTTAAGTCAGAACCCGAGGCCTTCTCCTCTTCATCTCTTCCAAATTATATCATCACAGCAGCAACAGCAGTCGAAGGTCCCCCCAAACCCTAGCTTTTCTCCACTCATTTTCTTCCAATCTACGTAGAAAGATCCATCCAGAATTTGGATTCGTGCGGAGAATCGCATCCTCTACAACATACTTGATTCTCGGAAGGTATAACTCCTTCTTTCCTCCAGTTTTAAATTCTTAGGGTTACCTAGTTTTAGGAAAAATACCTAAGGAATTCAATCCTTTCAAGAGGAAGAAGACTAATGCCAGTGAAGAGACATCATCTTCCGATCCAAACATGGATTAACTCTTTTCCCGATCCAATCGGGTGATAGCGTGTCGGATAAGTTTTACTTCAAAACTCATGACCAAGCTTTGTTATGGTATACCGACTTTGCTATGCGTACAATATGCACAGGCGCTCTGATCAAATGGACTGTATTTCTAGATCATCGTCCTTTGTTTGAGGCATTAGGGTTACACCGTCTCGTTATCCAACAATTCCCTATAGCTACTAATGCCCTTAGACTATTCTATTGTAACTTCGTGTTAGATACTTTTACCGCAAGAACTCGTGTTGGTGGAATCGATATCGAATTCGATGATGTATTGCTAACAAAAATCCTTGATATTCCAAACGAAGGTGCCCCACTCGATGACATCACCGACTTCGACTTTCCCGAGGGCACGACTCTTGTTAGTTTCAAGAATGAGCTTTGTACACCAGCACGTGCTCGTCTTAGAAAGTTCAAGGCCAATAACTTGAACTTGTTCAACTAGGAGTTACATTGCATCATCTATTCCACTATTCTTCCGAAATCTACTTCAAAAGATGATGTTACTGCACTAGAACTCTCTGCCCTTTATCACATTCTCAAGGGGATTCCTTTTTCTGTCCCTAAGACTATCATCCAGATGATGGGAAGATGTCGTGAAAGAGACCGTAATTTCTCTTATATGATGCTTATCTCTCACATGTTTCAGCATTTTGATATCGACTTATCTACTTGCGCTTTGGACCATGAGCCCAAGTTTCTCAAGCTTTCTCGTCGTAGCATTGCCACTGCTCCTATACCTCCTGCACCTGCTTCTACTGCACCCGTTCCTCCTCAGACCTACCCTATGACTTTTGAGGGTATCCATCAGCACCTTTAAGATATGCAGACTTTTTTTGTTGACACTTCTAGGGAACGTGAGTTCTGTGACGTGACTCGGTTTCAGGCTATTGTCAACTCGTTTGTCAATCTCCGATTTGCTTAGATGGATCATTCTACTAGTTCTCTTCCTAGAGACCCTACTATATCTGGTTATCGCATTGATGATGAGGCTGTCCATTCTCTGTTCCAGCGAGGGAATGCTTTTGATTGGTACCATAGTTCTAGTGCTACTCCACACGCCTCTAGAGCTGGCACATCTGGAGCTGGTCCATCCGGACATGGTGGACATGCTGACACTGCAGATGATGACGACGATGAGGATGATATGTGATTTTAGATATTCTTGTCTAGTTGTCGTACTATTGAGACTGATTTTATTGTCTTTGTTTACTTGAAAATGCTCCGACATTCTAAGCTAGTATCAGAACTCTTATTATTTATGTGGTTGTGATTTCTTTTGTTACTTTTGTCTAATGAACATGTTATATGCTTTCTTCAGCATATTTTTATTCAGTTTAGCATTTTTCTTATCGCATTATCTTTTATTATGCTTTCATTTAAACTGCCTGTGATATATTTTATGTTTATCACATTTCTTTACTGTCTATGACATTTATACCATGCCTGTGATAAATTTTTTTATATATATATATATCTATATTTTGTGTTTCTTCACTGATTGTTACTTATGTATATATTGCGGGGGAGCTTTCTCTTTTGTAATTATTTTGCTAAGTGACAACGGAGAAAAAAATAAGATCTAACATCTTTGATCTGTAAGAATACATGGTATAAATAATCTACAGGAATAATTTTTTTGGTATATTATATCGGTATAATTTGTTTTTAATAAAAACCAAAGATGTTAATCGGTCAAGGTTTGTCAATTATCAAAATGAGGGAGATTGTTGGCCCATTGGTCATGGTCAAACATGATTTTAATAATGGATCAAACTCTGTCTCGATATATGGATGTTTACTCAAGATGTTTTGGACACTTGGATACTGATCAAGATTGGATATCTACTTAGTTCAAGATCAAAGCTTTGTTTGCCACTCGAGACTGTATTTCTTTATGCAATATAATTTTTACTTTTATTGAGTCTAGAAATACATTGTACACCAAGTCGTACTGGCAAATAGACTATCCAAAATCGTTTTAAAAAATGACCTATGTTTTGAAAAACATCTCTTATTTACAAAAGCTTCTGAAGGATTTCAAAAAGCCCAAAAATATTTTCTTAAAATATTCCTGACCAACCCTGACAGAACTCGGCCAGATTTCGGCCAGAGTTCAGTTAGTGAACGTTATGGGAACGTTGGCTTTTGAACTTGATCTTCCTTCAGTTGCGGATTGTTACATAGAGATCTGTGCGAATTCTGCCAGAGTTATGCCTTTGGAAAAACTATAAATAGAGAGGAATTCTGATAATTTCATATCACTCATTCACTTTCATTTCTTCTCTTCTAAGCTTACGTTTCTTTCCAAAGAGTTTTTTAAAAAGCTTTCATTTTTAAATCCCAAGCTAGTTAAAATTCTCTAGTCAATTTGTCGGTACGGTGCAGTCTAGGAGATTTTAAAAAAATTGTAATCAGAGGCTTGACTGAAGAAAGACTCTTCAAAATTGAAGTTTGTCCAGTTCTTCGTATCAAAGCTCGCGTCTATAGAAGTTGCAAGGACTTCATATAAAAATTTGCAGGATTTTCCAATAGTGGATTCAACTGGAAGCTAGAGTTCTTCCGACTGGACTACTCCTCACAAGAGGGAAACCAGTATAAATCGTTGTGTTTGTATTTGCCTTCTGATCTCTTTTCTTTTACAGTTATTACTTTGTGTTTATTGATATTATTTTTGTGATCTAACTGCTAATAACTTTTTAATTAGCAATATTTTGCTGCCTACTCTATTCACCCCCTCTAGAGTATTCTACTTTACGATTTTGTTCCTATAACCATACCGTTTGTGCTTCAAGCAAGGCTGGCTGTGCTTCTGGGGCGACGAGTAGATTGTGCTTCTGGAGATGACGGAGCCTCTGTGCTTTAGGGCGACAAGTGGACTATGTTTCGAAGACAACGGGGCCTCTGTGCTTTTAGGGGCAATGAGTAGGCTGTGTTTCAGGTAAAGTTACTGTGCTTTAGGGCGACGAGTAGACTGCGCCTTCAGATAGACCATTTTAATATGCTTTAGAGTAGCAGTCGGGCTTGTGCTGGAGGCGAACTGTGTCTTCCAAGTCTTTGCTGAGAAAAAAGGGCCGTTGAACGGGTCGAGTACTTGGATCGAAGCAGCTGTCTGTGCTTCTGAGAGGGGATGTACTGTCTGCGCCTTGGAAGCAAAGAAACACAGTGGGGTGCCTGCGCCTCCGGTTGAAGACAGCTTAGCTTTTAAGTCTTATTTTCAACAGAAGTAAATGACTAGCTTTGAATGCAGACTCCTTCTTAATTGCCACCGTTAATTGGAGAATTCCAAGGAGCATTTGAACAGTTTGGAGACTCACTTGAATGAGCCTATTAATTGAGATCTATTGTGCCGTGTCCTAGGCTCATCCCATTAATGAGGGAATTTTGACCGTCGGCCAAGTGGCCTATAGTTTGGACCATTCTCGGTCTTATAAAAGAGGAAATGTTCCTCTGAAGAGTTATTATTTTCTTCCTGGCACCCTTCACCCCTATGTTTGATCCAAACTTAGCTTCAAACGGCCGCTGACCTTGCATAAGTCGGCTGTTGGTTGGGGCTTCTCTCGTTCGAAGGGACCATGTTCTTATAGAAGAACTCTTTGTAGAAGGAGATGTTACTGCTCTTAAGAAGTATCCAAGTATCCACCCTAAGGAGTTTGACTCTGGGTGATGTCTTGGAGGTCCAAGCTACAGGGTTAGGATTGGTTGCTCATCCGATGAGCAACCGTCCGTGCTCTGTCCCACTCATTCTGGGCTTTGTGACCTACTGCGCCTTCAGGGAGCTCGGACCAATAGCTGCTTCAGGAAGTTGCTTGCTTTGTCCGAGCAATTGATGCGCGTTTGAAGGGTTGCGTGTACAAGAAAGTCAGAATGCGCCTTGATGGAGATCAATCTTCTAGTATGCGTACCAAGAAGAAAGACGCCTGCACTTTGATGAAGACTAAGTCTATTATAGACTCCTCTAGGGTCTGCTGAACCTGTGATCGATCCTTTGTAGAAGAAGTAGGTTTAGTCTTTTACGTATAGCCTTGATGAATCTATACTAGTTCTTTGTAGGCATAATAATAACAGAACTTCTTTCCGTATCTTCTGTTGTCTTTTTAATACTTGGTCTGCACCTTTGTATCATTTGCGCTGCGGTGGAGGAATATTATCAACTGAGATTTTCATGCTTCTACAAGACCCCCTTCAAAGTGTCCCGAACTTGGGTCAAGCTCCGGGTACTTTAAACAGAAGCATGAACACGTGGCATGAGCGTACATGCGTGGTGATGTTTCAGATTCTTGTATCTGTGTATGTAACTATAAAGAGTCTGTAATAGGTCTTTATAGGCACATGTTTTTGTATAAAAACTCTTCTGTTTCCTCACTTTTTTTCTTCAACATAAGGATGGGTCATTATAGAAGACACGCCTAGCTAGATGTAATATGAACATGGTCGGCCTAATCTTCACTGGGATGTAAACAACAATTCAGAGATAGTATGAACGCAAACTATTTTCTAAATAGCCATGATAATCATAGGATCAATACGGAGAGAATGACAACTCAGAGGTAATATGGATGTGGCAAATACTGAATCTTTGTGGAAACTTTCCTTACTCAGTGGTGATATGGACATGGTAAGGATAGAATCTACGGGGGTATAGAACGACTCAGAGGTAATATAGACGTGAAGGGTTCTATAAATGACAATTATGGAGGATTGTCATGGAAAGGGTGCTTTATTCAGAGATAATATGGACATGGCAAGCATCCTTCTACTAGAATAACAGTTCAGAGGTAATATGGACGTGGCTGTATTCCAGGGAGTTATGACAACTTTGGGGTTATCGTAACGGGGGTGACTACTCAGAGGTAATATGTACATGGTAGACACGGTTATAGAAGGATACTTCAGAGGTGATATGGACGTGAAATGTTTTCTATGTGGTCATAATGACACAGAGTCTTCACGGGAGATGCACTACTCAGAGGTGATATGGACATGGTACATGCACAACAGGGGTAAGAAAGCGATCCAGAGGTAATATGGGCGTGGGAGGCTTTATTTACTGGGATTTAGTGTAGAAGGGTTGAACAAGTTTTCACCAGGATCTATGAGCACTCATGAGGGCATAGGAGCTCCTGTTGGTGTTGCTGATGAAGATGAGTTTAGGGGAAGTTTCATCCCCTAAGTCGATCTGGGCGACCTCGTCCTCGGTGGGAGGCTCTCGCTGTTCGAAATGCCATTCCCACTGAGCGCCAAGGTATTGAGCTCAGGGTTCTTCTTTGCAGAAATCGAGTGCCTGGTCTTCTTCTTCTGCGGGATCATCTGTAGAAACCATGTTGACGGATAGTACCATTTGGAGGTCCCGGCCTATACTGGTATCAGAATTCCAGGTTGAACAGCCGAAAGAATGCGAGTGTAGTGGAGCCTCTAGTTCTGAACTCTCTGAAGTAGTCACGGGAGTAATATACCCCAACCCCCGACGAGTACGTTGGTAGTAGTTCTGAGGCTTCCCTTTTGGAGTACGAACTCGTAAGGAAAGCCGCCGACCTTTGCCATATTTTAGCAGCATAGCGGTAGAGCTGCATCTTGCCGTCGTCGGGTTCCAGTTCTCCTGGGGCTAGCAGCTGCGGATGTTCCAGTCGACCGAAGACGATAGGTTGCTCTTCCGGTTTCCTTGGCAGGACTAGGAAGTAAGAGCCTTTGGACGGGATAACTTGGTTTACAAGGTTGGCAGTTGTCACTTACGTTTGTAGAGTATATAGAGCGTTGTCTAAGAAGTACTTAATGTTCCAATACAGACATGAGTAATTCGAAGACAACTTTCTATTAATAAAATACAAAATTTTATCCCGAGGGATTACATCATCTAAAGATTGTGCCTCGATATTGGCACAGACATTAACTTGTAATTTCTCGTGGGCAAGAGCTGCTGCAGAAAGAGGTGAAAAAGATTTTTGCTTCATCTTGATCACCGCGGGAGGCACAACCAGAGTATCCTGCGGATTTGAAGCCGGTGTCGGGGCCTTTCAAGAGAGCTTTATTTGCAAGGGCTCCTGGCTTGACGCCATTGTAGGCAGCCGTGTTGGAGCCTTGCTCCGGAGTTTGATGACCAGGGGGACTGGAGTCTTAGGTGGCTTCCCTTTCAGTCGAACCCTCATGGGTCCTTCCATGATGGCTGCAACTTATGCTTCGTCGTCGACATCGTTGGACTCGTCGTTCTAGGGGAGTGGTTTGTACAGATCGACATTCGTACAATATGCTTTGAGAACTCGGAATGGGTCTATGTCAGCAAACTCCGTCTTGACGGTCACGTCACTGGCAACGTACTTCATACACTGGTGAAGGGTGGAGGGGACGATCATGTGCTCATGGATCCATGGCCGTCCAAGCAACATATTGTAGTTTATGTCCGCATCGATGTGTAGAAGCATGGAATTTCAGGCGCATCTACAGGCCAGAATTCCTATGCGCTTAAACAAACATGCGCCAGGGAGCTCAAACGAAGTACTTAGCACAGCAAAGGACGGCAAAAGTATAGACATCAAAAGAAGATTTTTATTTCATATAAAAGTCTATTACATGTCTAAAGAAAGGCTTTACAAAGGAGAACTTCTACAAAAAGAAATACCCTAAGACTACAGCTAGGTACAGCAAACTGCTATGCGCCCCCTGCCAGGCGCATCCTCCGTCAGGCGCATCTCTTCAGCGTCTCAGTCAGGTGCGTCCCTTCAGCGTCTCAGTCAGGCGCATCCCTTCAGCGTCTAAGTCAAGCGCATCTCTTCGACGTCTCAGTCAGGCGCATCATGAAGTCTCAGCATATGTGCTCCACTTCGATCCGATCAAGTGCTTCGGCTAAAGGAGCAGCTTTGAGCATAACAAGAGCGGGCGATCAACCCCACTCTAGCAGGAGGAAGAGCTCTCTAAAGCCCAAAGAAGAGGAGAGCACCATAATTCTGATCTGCGGCTCTTCCAACATAACAAATACGGGACTCTAACGTCCCGATCTTTGGATGCAACAGGCACCTTCGACCTGCGTCGGGACCCTGCGATCCCGACTTTTGGATGTAACAGTCACCTGGTGTAACTCCCAGTTTTCCAGATGAGGGTAATTTTGAAATTTTGTAATTATAATTATTATTATTGATATTTATTTCATATCATAATTTTTGGTGATTTTTAATTATTTTTAAACTATTTAAAAATGACTTGTAATTTTGGTATTTTGCTAGTGTAACACTAGAGACAGCTTGACCTAGAGCCTCGCCATGTGATTAGGGCATTTCATTTATCATTTCCAATTTGAGGATATTTTTGTCATTTTGAATTTAATTGAATTTAATATATATTATTTGGAATTTAATATGATTATTTGAATGGTGTGATTTAAATATGATTTAATTCATTGCCTTGTAGTGTGTTTAGTCCTAGACTAGATTTGACCTAACCTAGATTAGTCATAGCTAGTCTTAGCTAACCATGGTTAGCGTTAGTTAGTGTTAGTTAGAATTTGTTAGCCTTGGTTAAGTCATGACTAGATGGAACAACTAGGTCACAACTTGACTAGTTTCAAAACCTAGGCATGTGAACCATTGAATTAGTTAGATTGATTTATAGCCATTGATTTATTCCCCAAAACCATAACCCTAGCATTTATGGCCAGCCACCTTGGGTTCCATACCCTATTTAATACCTCTTCCATCTAGGGCTAGCCTCCTTTAGGAAATTAGCAAGTTAAAAAAAGAGGTAAATCCTATTCTTCCCCAATCTATATCTTTTCCATTTCAACTCCTCGTTCCTTTAAACTTCTTGCATTAGGATCTAATAACTGAATATTTTCTGTCCATGGTGAGAAATTTCAGTGGAGGAACAATTTGGAGAAGTTTGGGTAGCAAGAAGAACACCCCTCTTTGGAGCTTTTTGGGCTTTTTGACACACCTAGGTAACTTCTCATTCCCACCATAAAATTGTGATTTCTAGGCATGAATAGGAAGCCCTAGGAGTCCTCTAACTGTTGGTATAGGTTTTGCTAGGTTTCGTGTCCAATACGTGTCCGTATCAGACACGTACCAGTGAGCATACCTAGGTGTTCGACGAAATGCCACAGTGGGCATTTCATTCATATTTTCTGATTGTGTTTAAATAAAAAATTAGGATTTGGTCTTGCTTATTGATTTCCAGTTGACTGAGGTGGTGATTGCATCGTGTCGTGTCGGATTGGACACGTGAACACGCGCGTTTTCGCACGCGTAGCAGTCCTCCTGCTACTCGGGGGCTATAACTCCCTGGACACGCACTTGGACACGAGAAAATTGACACACACTTAGGGGAAGACACTGACACGAGGCTCCCCAAGTTTCACGAGTCTTCGTGTCGTATCGGACATGTATTTGTGCGTGCACGGGTTCTCTTCTGTGCGTGCACAGAACACTGTTGGGTTCGTACGAGTTCTGGACACGTTTGTGTCAGGTTTAGAACACAACACTGGGTGTACATCACATACATAGATTGCTTGTTAAGTACCAACCTGTAATTTAGCATGTTAACATGTTTTTGTTATTCGAATTTGAATTCCCATTTGTCACTGATACATAGTTCATGTATCCACATTTTCTGTGTTAATTTCCAGTTTCATCTGTTTAATTAAGGATTAATTTGCCATTTAATTTCCTAGAAATGTGTATTAATCTCTGTTAGTTGATTTTACAAGTTGGATTAGGTTTTTATTGAGAGAATGGAATATTAGACATTGAGCTGGACTGTAGTGTAACTGATACATTGGTAAATGATTCACTTTCCCATTTAACTGTCGAATTGATTTCATTTCCTTTTTAAACTGATTTTGAAGTTTAGATTCAATGTTGATCCCAATTACATGTTTCTAATTCATAGTTAGTTCAAGTTAGAGAATGTTGGGATGGGATTATGAATTCGATTTTAGGTTGATATATGAACTGTCAACCGGGTTCTACATATATAAATTGTCAAAATTGTTTTCATGTGATTAACTGTCATTTGATTCAAATTGATTCACTGTTTTGTTGAGTATTTAAATCCATGTTGACACTGTCCTTAAGTTTTCAATTCCTGGATACTTAAAATCTGAGAATTGATTTTCATTCCTTTCCTTTAAAACTGAAATTGTCATTCCATGTTAGCTTATGCACTCCCTGTTTTCAGGTTTTACACACAATTCCTATATCTATGTACACTACACTGATTTCCTATACCTCACTGTACACAAGAACCATGCCACTTTAAACCCTCACACACACAGGTTTAGTTGGTTGGGTAAACTGCTAGTTAGGTTTGTTTGATACATTGAACTGTCACTAGTTTCATATGTTGCTGTCAACTTGATTCCCATGATACCATGTCACATACACACAATGACCCTCACTTGACACATGCCACACACTTATCTCTATTGACACTCTCTACACACAATTGCCTATACACCACACACCCTCTTCATTCATGTTTTCTGTCACACAATATCCATGTGTCACTCACTGTTTTTTTTCAGGTTTTACACTGTTTTCTCTATGGAACACTATCACTCACACCCTCTACACAAACACACACCCTCACTAATGCTAGCTAGCTACTCACACCTAACACTCTCATGACACTATCACACTCACAAATTCTATGACACTCACACACACACATGTACACAAGAACATGAATTACATGTCATATATACATATACACATCTCATATATACATCTATTACATGTGGCCTATATAGTTATAATGTGTGTATTATATTAATTTAGATATATATATATATATATTAATATGTGTATATGTGAATATGTGGTTTGGCATAGGCATGACATTGCCTATGGGCCTATAGCCTATGGTTCATTGCCTATGAGTATGGCTTGAATGCCAGTATAGGGTATAGTTGACTTGTATAGTCGAGAAATGGTGTGTGTTTACTAGAATAGACTAGTTAGGCCTGTGAGACTTGTTTGACTTAGGTTTGACTTAGTTGACCTAGTTTGACTAGTCTAGTTGATTAAAGTTGACCAAGAGTTGACTTTAGTCCAGTTGGACCCTAAACTTCATGTAGATGCATTGTAGCAGTTGTTATATCATTTTAGACTTATGGTGACTTGTACTGTTCTATAGGAGACAGACACCACTCCTCGGACAGTAGATATTCTTCAGATACTCAGGATACAGGCGAGTACATTCTCTGATCATTTCATATCTTGTTTAGGATTATATTTTCTGCTTTAGATTACTTTACATGATGCTGACACGTTGGAAACACGGATTACTACTATATGGATCTTATCGTGCGATGTTATTCCCTTAGCGGATACATCGGGTATTTCGTGTTCGTGTACTTTATCGTGAGCATCGTGTACTCCTTGTATTCGTGACATTCGTGTACAAATCGTGTGAAATCGAGTATATTCATGCGTTCACATGATCTTCGTGTACGACTATATTTCGTGTACGAAAACATAACTTGGCTAGATCCTTGTGTATTGATTGGGGCAGGGGAGTAGAAGTGGTTATGTAATCAATGCAGTAGATTACTCGTGTACGACCTTTTTAGATTACTCGTGTACAACATCGTGCCATTTACATAACCATCTTGTGCTCTGAATCACTAGTCACTGATAGTTCTCTATATATTGCAGCTATTTACTTACAGTCTCTCTCTTTTTACATCATGTTGTTCTTCAGTTTCCTGTATTTTACTCTCTAGCATGTTTATATTTCCTAACCTGTTATGATTTATTGAGATGTACTGTACTCGCTCCTGTCCTGACTGGACCAGTTGAAAATTTTACAGTGAAGGATGAGGCTCTTGTGTCTACCCATTATGGTACAGCTTTAGACATCACTTGTGACTTAGACCCACTTGCAGTAGAGGATCTACCACCAGTAGTTTAGATTGCTAGCTTAGACTCTTACTTTGTCTTCTCATTGATACATTATTGTATATATATATATATATATATATATATATATATATATATATATATATATATATATATATATATATATATATATATATACTGGTAGTTTGTTTTATCTGATGTTATGGAGATGTTATCTTAGACTTTATCTGGATTGTATTCTCTGTGATTTTCATTCTGTTCTATCTATCTATCTATTATCATGCTCTACCTTAGATGTGATTGAGACTGTATTGTTATGTCACCTCCATTCGGAGTGTATATACTATACAGGTACCTTTATATTGTTAGATCAAAACCTAGGACAACGTTCTACCGCCGACACTGTCGCGTAGGCTGGACGTACCCACGTCTCGTGCCCTTACTCTAAGGTGCGGGTCGTGACACGTGCATGAGTGCATACGAAGACGACTCGATGCATCTTCACCCTGGGGAGCGTCTTGGCAACAGAATGTACTCGGGCAAAGAAGTTCATCTTCGTCGAGAAGTCAAGGGAGAGACAACAAAACTCTCTCAAATTGTTGCTATTTATAGGCCAGGACAAATCAAACCCATGCGCCAAGTGGCGACCTTCCCGAAGTTAGTGCAATGAACTTGCATTTACGATGATGAATTTGACTCTTCAAATTCAGCTAAGTCAAAGAGTCATTAAATGACCCGAAGAACTTAATAGACAGACCAATAAGGATGCACCATCAGCACCAAGCGCCCCGTATGGATGCGTCCAACAAAGCACAGATCCTTGCGTCCTGATGAACACGAACCTATGCGTTTAGTGGGGTACAAATCGATGTGCCCACTTCGGCTCGTCACCCACCAAGCAATTAATGCAAAAGTGATAGAGTTGGCAGCTCATCCCCCGAGGACTGAACAGTCGACAATTTTCTGCAAAAAATGAAGCGCCACGGACGTCAGCATCATCATTACTCTCCTTAGACGGTTACAAGCCATGCACCTCTGACTTACTTCTGATCACAGAAGTCAAGTCGCTGCATGTGCCTCCCCGGCCATGCTACTGAAGCCCCGCATGCGCCTCAAAAGCCATGCGCCCAGACTGGTCTGTGATTCCTAAAGATTACGAGTCCCTCTCCACTAAATTCGAGATCTTTGAGCCATGGACGTACGTCACGTGTCCTTTGACTCAGTTCGGCCTATGAAGGGGTGCTAACCACCTAAGATTTCAGCAACAGAAAGATCCTCTCCACTGCCACGTTGTAGCCACAAATACAGCATGATGGATTCAACCCACAAATCATGGCGCATCATCCATGCACCTTCCTTCCGTCAGCATCAGCCACGTGGTGTTCCCACGTACAAGTGCATCCTACATGTACGCGCATGAGCAGCCCAACCTGTTGCTTATAAATAGAGGGATCATTCCTTCTTTCACACACACACACAGACAGAGACATATACAGACATACACCGTCAAAGACAGAAGTAACCAGTTCATCAGAGTTACGGAGACGCATGTCTGCTCAGAGAGATCGGAAGAGACACTCAACGTCTTCTTTTCCCTCCGCAAGCTTCGGCATCCAGAGCAACCCAGACCTTCAGAGAACCTAAAACCATCGTCAGATCGTCAACGGAGTCAATACATTACTAATCGCTCTACCAACACAGGACCCAGATAAAAATAAAAGTGTACTCCTAGGACTACATCTAAGTCTTACATTATAACACTGTTCTGTTTGTAATTGAAATTCCAATCAAAGATTTTAATGGAAAACAAGCTAGCAACTCTGCTGGGGACCTCTTTCTCCTCCGATGAGAAAGTCGTGTCGCCATCTGACGATGTGAAGGTGGGCTCCTGCCACAAGACACTAGTCGTACGCCTCAATCAACTGGCGTATAAGGAGTTCATCTCTGAAGACAGCGCAAGTCCTTCGAAGCGGCTGTCGAAGCCGAAGAAGACCCACCAAGCCTTGGTGTGCAAGGTGGAGGCCCCTGGTACCGTCACTGAAAGGGATGCGCCGATGCAGCCTATCCTTCTCGCTGACGCCCTCAGCAGCCATGATGTGCCCACGGGTGCAGCGTATCTCTCGGGAAAACGTGGTGCTGACCACATTCCCCAACCATCTCCTTCTCAGTCAAGGAAGATTCGCCGACGGAGCAGGGACGCGTCTAACATCCTGCACAAGAACTCTGGTGTACCACAAAAGGCCACTATCTTTGACAGACTCACTCGCTGTCATGGCGAGGATAATTTGGACTCTGAATACTATGTGCCCCAGCGGGCTGGTACGAAACAGTCCAAGGCGACACGGGACATGCGCCTCAAACGTGCTATACCAACAGCAAACCAGAAGCATGCGCTCACAATCATGTGCGCTGCTGATTGTAAGCTGTACAAAGTTGACTCGGGTGCTTCTGTGCCAGAAACGAGCCAACCCTCAAAGTCCTAGTCTCACTTGGGCGCATCTGCTGCGTTCGCAACCAAGTCGTGTAAGGCAAACTCTGTGGTCTTGAACCCTCGTGCCTATATTGGTTGTGCGTCTGAGGCTGGTTCAAGCCACCACAAATGTTGCTCCCCCACTACTGATCTGGGCACATCTTTTGTGCTGGATCAGGGGGTGCAGCATTCACTTGACCACCTCGGCGCTTGGCCTTGTCATACGACTGATGGGGGTGTGAAGGTGGCACTCTCCTCTAACAATTTGCGTAATATGATCATTCATAAACGCCTATAAGGAGAGTTGACTGACAAGCACAATACGCCCCTCACAGGGCACACCTGTGCTGTGGTTACTATCAACTTTTGTTACAAAACAGCAGTCCCACCACAAAGGCAGTATGTGTTCCAGCGGCTGTAATCATCAGCACCCCTCCAACGTCGCCTCGGGAAGAAGGTGTCGATTGAAGAAAAGCCAGAACTAAAGGTTGCTTCTTGCAACGTAGTCTCTAACTCCTCATCAATCCGAAAGGCGACTGGCAACTCCTCAACCTCGTCCTCATCCAAGAGCCAGTCGAGGAAGACCAAGGTGATTGTCCCATCCTCTGGAGTGTTTGAAGGCACCCGGGGGAGGAAGAAGATCTCAGAGGAAGCTGGGGGTAGTCAAGACCTTGTTGATTCTCCTCCCGAAGACGAAGATATCCTCCAGAACATAGCTGGGGGTAGCCAAGATGTAACACCCAGTTTTCCAGATGAGGGTATTTTTGAAATTTTGTAATTATAATTATTATTTATTGATATTTATTTCACATTGTGATTTTTGGTGATTTTTAATTATTTTTAAACTATTTAAAAACTGTTTTAAGTCATGACCTGTGATTTTGGTGTGCTGCTAGTGAAACCTGAGAGACTGCATGACCTAGAGCCTAACCACGTCATTAGGATGATTTAATTGTTATTTTTAGTTTAGGGGTATTTTGGTTATTTTGACTTATTTGATTTATTTGGTCATTTGTTGAATTGGTGAATTTCTGGTTGACTTGACTTGTTGAGACCTAGTGAGCTAGCCTAGAAGCTAACCCTAGCCATGGTGACCCTAGTCTAACTTAGGTTAACCTACATTTAGTTATTAGAAACTAATTTTAGAATGAGGGGATTTGGTTTAGTGCATTTAAGTCATGGTTCATGGTTCCATGAAATGACTTATGGCTAAATGATTTATTTTGATCATGACTTGGCCCATGGCCCATAACTTGAAGCCTAACCATAACCAAACCCTAAATGACCAGCCATAGGGATCCCCACCCTATATAAACACTTATTCTCTAGGGCTTGCCTCCTTCTTTCATTCATTTTAACGAGAAATGAAGGTATTGTCCCTCTTCCAAAAATCCCCATAAATCCATTTTAAGTCCTTTTTAATCCTAGTTTCTTGCATTAGAACCTAACACTCTCCTATTTCCTGATTTTGGAGTTTAATCCCAGCTTTGGGACAATTTGGGGCTTTTGGCATCAAGAGAAAAAGAATCCCCCATTTGGAGCTTTTCCAAGCTTTTTGCACACATTGGTAAAACCCTCTAAATTGATTTATATTTCAGTTTTCTTTGCATGTAGGGCTAGATCTAGGAGTCCCCTAGGTGTCCCCGAAATTTGGGTGGAGTTCGTGTCCGTTTGGTGTCCGTATCGGATACGTGTCATGGTATGCATATAGGTGTTCGATGAAATGTCACAAAGGAAATTTATTTGCTATTTTTGAAAAGTATTTGAATGGAAATCTTGTTTTATATCTGTCTATTGATTTCGTGTTCTTCTGAGCACGAAACTGTGTCGTGTCCGTGTCCAAATTGGACACGAACACGCTGTGTATACCCCCCCACACACTGTCCTGCTACCTCGTGTCCAGTTCTCACTGGACACGACACGAGACACCACCATATTTTGTCAGAACCTAAGGGCTATGACTGACATACCACCCACAAAGTTTCACGAGATGAGATCGAGTATCGAGGGAGTTCTCGATCTCGCACGGGTCACGCACACACTGTGTACGCACGAAATTGTTCACTGATACGCGTTCCAAACGCGGACACGAGGACACTTAGACTCGACTCAGGCACCCTAAGACCTAGTCCTAGACCTACCCTAGCCACGTGCATGAGCACGAGACTCCTCGTGCCACGCGTCGAGCTCTATCCTCCTCGACATGGCCGCACGAGGTCACTGCTTCACTGTTTTGCTGACACTTAGAATTTCACACATTTTGACACTTCATGTCCTATTTATTGGACACGTCTGGCTTCTTAGGACACATGGAGTATGCCTACACCTCTGACACATGTTGTATGGTTTAGAATGATTTGGTTTGCATGAACAATGTGTATGAACTGTCCTAATTTCTGATACGCAATGCATTGTTCAGTTTTCAGAAATTAGGTTGTATATTTCAATTGATTGTAATGATAATTGCCAAATAGACTCCAACATATATATTAGTTACTAAATTATTGGATTATAGTTGTGTTAGAGCATTAGGTTTTGTTTTGGTTTTGGGCTGAAATTTTTGAGTTTGACATATATATTAGATTTATGCACACACATACTTTACACTCTTCAAATTCCTATTACACACACATACATGGTATGATTTTCTGAGAATTCCCTGTCATACCATTTTCTGAGAGCAAACACAGCATATCACAGACCCACACTACCTATCCACTGCCATTTGGGTTGCCTGTACATTTTCACTGCATACATAGGCATGTTCTGCACATTAGGAAATGTTTGTAACATCCATTTAGCCACTGTATGTACAATTGGCCCTGCACTCAAATCCATTGCATGATACCTGTCCTGCTACTTGGACTTCACTACCTATTAGAGTATGCACTGCACTTGCATTTACATGAGTTCATTTCACCCCCTTGCACATTGTTTCCTAACCTGAGATGTTCGGTAGTTTTTGAACTGATACATGGTGGCTCTTGTCACACACTTATTTCCAAGTACCTGTACACTCTCACACTTATGTTTTAGATGGTTTAAATGTCGGGTTCAAGATTAGCTAGGGGTTTCATGGTTTCGAATTGCTTATGCTGAAACTGCCATGTGTCACTGTTTTGGTTGATTGGTTAATTGCAATGATATGGGTTGTAATAGGAGCATATGCATTAGCAGTGACAGTTGTTCTTGGGCAGGCAAGAGCCTTGCTTGGCCTTGCCATGCCTTGGCAGTATCAGCAATAGGCAGAGCATTACCTGTAATAACATTTGCAGCATGCAGCTTGCCTTGACTTTGCATTGCATTGCACAGCAACAGCTTGCCTTGGCTTGCACTGCAGGACTTTAGCAGTGGTTTAGAGCAGTAGGCAGGGGGTTGAGTTCAGGCTATGGGTGGGATGTGTGAAAATAAGTTGAATGGGGATTACTTGATGAGAGTTCAGGATAGTAACCTGAGAATGTGTTTTCAAAACTGAATTTTGATTCTCCTAAAATCTGAGATTTGCAGTGTTGGACTATGTATTGATTTGGGGGAAAACTTGTTATATGGTATCCAAATGTATATAGGTGTAGAACTGTGCCTGTTAACTAAAATCTGAGAAGTGAAGTTAGGGAACCTTGTTTACTGTTATGAAATGTATTAACCTGAGATTGAAATGGAGAAGGGGGTATTAATTTCTGTATTAAACCTGAAAACTGAAAATTTCCCCATGCAAACAAACCTGAGAATTGGGTTGGAGACTGAAAACTGGGTTTTGAAATTGGAGAAGTTAAACCTGAGAAATTGAATATAGGTTGTAGAGAACCTGAGATTGGGATGTGGATTGGTGATTTGGGTTTAAGATGGTGTAAACTGAACCTGTCCACACATGGACTCTTATAACACACACATGTTAGTTTTCACATTCATACATTCACTGTTTTTCCTAAAACCTGAGAACAAGTTTCATTTATACACATACACCCCATATTTCCTGATTTCCCTGAATTCCACACTGTTTCACACACACAGACACACTGTTTTAAACTCACAAACATGGTACACACACACACACAGTTTTGAACACACTGCCACATTGTTTGTATTACTGAATTCCCTTTCCTGTTCATATTGATATGTGTGTACACACAGATTTCATTTACCAGTTTTGGACTGTCTTTCCTGGTTAACTGATTTCAGGATTTCACTGTTTTCACTCTCATGTATCACACACCATAACATCCCCTTCCTATCTCTATATATGTGTGCATACATATATACATGTATATAGATATATGAGATATAATATAGATATATCCTATATATTATATGTTATGTGGGTGCTATTATATATATGGATATATATATATATATATATATATATATATATATATATATATATATATATATATATATATATATATTTTTTTTTTTTTTTTTTTTTTTTTTTATATATATATATATATATATGAATGTGTGGTATACCATAGTTAGCTTATAGGTTATGTATATTCCATATTATATTATAGCCATGTTAATGTGTAATATAGGTTAGATATACTGTCAAGTGTGTGATGAACTATGTGATTAACCTAGGCATACAGCCTATGGCTCATAAACCTGTGTTTATGGCTTGAATGCCAGTGTAGGAGTGTGGTTGGCCTGTATAGCCTAGATATTGGGTGTGCTTGCTAGAATAGGCTGGTTAGGCCTAGTGGGACTTGTTTGGCTTAGGCTTGACCCAATTGACCTAGTTTGACCTAGACAGTTGACCAGGGTTGACTTAGAGTTGACTTTGACCTAGATTGGTCTAGAAATTATGTAGATTGCATCATAGACTACATTTGTCTTATTTTAAGCATATTATAACCTGTACTGCTCTATTTATGATATTGTGACTCTGGTGCAGACATCTGACATTACACTACTCTTTTCAGAGTATCAGGCGAGTACATTCTCTGATAGTTCTCTCATTTATTTGTCAATTACTGTACTTCAGTTCTAGTTAGCTGTATGTGATTCTCTGTTACAAACACGTATTTTTATTTCTGAATCCATGTATACGACACACATACTTACTCGTCTTACCTCTATTATTCGAATCACCATACGAATCACTATTCGAATCACCCTATTCGTATCTTCATATGTTGGTTGGACTTTTATTCGATTGATGTGTCGAACCTTGGATTCATTTGTATTAGACTGGGCGGGGAAATACTTGATTAGACATGTGAACATTCCCACTATTCGAACCACCCCCTGTGAATATATTCGAACGATAGCCATTCCACACCCGGCCAGGTGTGTGATGTGCCGGATTTACCTTTAGCCGTTTACATGTCTAACTAAGTATTTTAAAACACACTTGGAGAATTTATTCGAATCATTATTAGAACATCATGTGAATCACTATTCGTATCACCTTATTCGTATCACCTTATTCGATTCACCTTATTAGAATAATGATTAGAATTACATTCGACTCATCTTATATTAGACTCACATTGGGATTACACTCAACTTTTATTGTACTATCTGAACTCATTATGTTACTCTAGTTCAGCTAGATTTTATTTTACTGTCTTCTTTGCTATGTTTCTCTTCTTGTTTAGTTACCTTACTTTTCTTGTACCTTGACTGCTCTCTACATCATTACTCGTACAAACTGCCATATTCATCAATACAACTGTCTATAACTGCTTTATAGTTCTCTGTCATTTACTTGGGTTACTAGATGAGATGTGCTCGTTCCTGTCCTGACTGGACCTGTTGAAAATATTACAGATGCTTGCCCTGAGGATATTTGCCCTACTTGCCTTGGAGCAGGAGATGGCTTAGCTACCTATGGCCCCGACACTCAGGAGTGATCGGGAGTTTAGTTAGTCTGTCTTGTTTTAGTTTTTCTGTTTAGATCTGGAGTTGTATATAGAGATTTGAGACTTGAGATGTATTGAGATTTTGAGTTTGTTGTTATTATATTAGTAGTTTTGTTGTCTTCAATTTCTTAGTGATATTTCTGTGTTATCTTATCGTGCTTAGGCTGTGATTGAGTTACACATTATCTTATACTCGTCCTCCATTCGGAGTTGATCTTGATGAGTACATTATATACTGCATGAGTTGATGGTTAGTTAGAGACTTAGAACAGCGTTCTACCGCCGACACTGCGGCGTAGGCTGGGCGTTGTTACGTACTCGTACCCTCACAGTGGGTACGGGTCGTGACACAAGATAAAACTCCAGGAGAAGCGACTCTTCTACAGAAGAGCGAGGCTGAGAGTGAAGCTTCAACCGATCTATCCACTTCCAGTCACGTCATGATAGTATACATGACGGGAGGTGGTGATACAGAGTCAGGTGCTCCACCAGCAGACCTCGTTTATCGTATGGATACTTTGGAGGAAGGACTCAAAACCCTCTCTTCCTCCATGCAAATACTGACTCAAGTAGTGTTCGAGATATGGTCAGCTTTGGTCAGAGCACCGTCCACCAATCCGGACCCAGGAGCTAACGGGGAATCAAGTGTGCCCCTTCAACGGGCATCCTTGAATACCGATTGCCGCGAAGCGCCTCGGGTATCAGAACCTTCAAATCTACAACTCCAGGCTGTTCCACCTTCTCCGACTCCCAGCTCCACGGAAGACATGGTTGAGATGATCAGGGACTTGCGTGAACGCTTCGAGTCAAAAGGAGGAGCGCCAGAAGATGGGGATCCCACAACCTTACCCCCTCGAATGGAACAAAGTGGTCTATCCTCCTAAGTATAAACCACAAACGTTGACGCTATACGACAGGAAGGACTCTCCACGCCATTATCTGACGTACTTCTAGTCTCAAACGGGACATCTTCCGAAGGAAGACGTGCTACTCACCAGCCTGTTTGTCGGGGCATTGAAAGGAGTGGCTTACGACTGGTACTATAGTCTCCGTGACAACTCCATATCCTCCTTTGATGACTTGACATGCCTCTACCTCGATCGTTTTTATGATCGAAAGAAAGACATGACGATGGCGTCCCTCATAGAGGTACGTCAGAAGGAAAAAGAGACGGTTCGCGCATTTATCGAACGATTCCAACAAGCATGCTTCAGACTGCCCCCGGATATACCAGAACATGCACTCCTCTCCTCCTGCAGCATGAACATGCTTCCTACGGTTAAACTCTGGCTCAACTCCACTCCTCCTTCCGACTGGAGTTCATTGATTATTGAGGCCAAAGCAGCTGAAAAGAAGGCAGCTCGCCTTCTGGGAGTCATTTTTCCTGCCTTTGAAGACAAGGGAAAACGACATGCTGCCAGCAACCCTGGACGCGAGACGAAGGGGAAGCAGGCATTGACTGTCAATGCCTCTAAAGGTGCACAAGCACCTACTCAGAAGCCTCCGCTTGTACCGAGGCCAAAGAAGGTCTATTCTTTCAATAATGAAGACACCTTGCAACTCTTCGAGATGTTGAAGCAGGGTGACAAGATGACAAGATTAAGTTACCGGACCCGAAGCGTCCCGACGAGGTTGGAAGAGTTGACAATCCGAGGTACTGTCACTACCATCGGTTTATAGGACATCCAACTCAAGACTGCTACGTCCTCAAGAATTACATCCAGCGCATGATCAATGCGAATGTCATCTCCGTCGATTACGAGGAGAATACAGTCTCGGCCAACCTGGTGTCGCTCTAATTCGGCACCTTGCCGCAACCACGGCACAAGATGGCGTTATCTCCATCCCAAAGGCGACAATGGAGGTAGCCAACCTACCATCTACCCGTGACAACGTGAGTGGACTCATCCCACTCACCACATCTCGGGGAGAGGTCTTATGGGTTCACCCAGACCTCGTCTCTGAAGTTACTCAACTGGAGGTACGCTCTACCTCCAAAACCAAAGGCAAGAAGACCAATTCTTATCGCATGGTCTCTTCCTCCATGGAAGAGGCACTTCCTGTAAAAATGCGTTCACAGCAGAACGTCCAACCCAACGAAGCTGCCATCGAGGTGGTGCCTCCCTGCACCGCTCTTGTTGCCCAGGAAGAGGGCCCATCTAGACCTCCAGCAGCCAATAAACAGAAGCACGTAGAGGCCCGTTTCGATAAGACTTTGCGAAGAGAAAATGCTTCGGGGCTAGCCAAGCCCCACAACTTCGATATACTGGCACAACTTGCCGGTACTCCTGCCCCCTTATCTCTGTTCGAGCTTCTTCGTCTTTCCAAAGACACCCGCGAAGCTCTCTGTGAAGCCTTGAAGGATGCTAAGTCCTTCATCAGTCAGGTTAAGCAGCCTGAGGACCTTCCAACAACATGTGCATACTGCCATTGTGCGGAGGAGGTCATCCCCAACATAACCTTTACCCAACAAGACATGCTGCTCAAGCACAACCGGCACAACAGGCCACTGTATTACACAGGGTATGTGGGTTCTGTCAAGGTGAAGCGAATTCAGATTGATCCAGGATCTTCCCTCAGCATCATCCCTAGGACTCTGCTCTTAACACTGGGGATTCCGATGCACCGCCTGGCGCCTTCCAACACCACAATCAGCGGTTTCAATGCCAGCAAAAGTGAACTTGTTATATTTAGATCTAATTGCTCTAATGTACTTTTTTATTGGTAATTATAATTATCAAGTTAATACGACATAATAGATTGGTGACCTAACATTGGAAAAAGGAGAGATTATCAAAAAATCGATAGAGAGAAAAAACCCGTTAGGCAAAATCCGACTAAAATATCATATCGGTAATCTCTGAACCGAAGTGACTTGCTATATCGTAGACGCCAACGTCAACTACAACCTCCTGCTGGGTCGTCCATAGCTGCATGAGTATATGGTGGTGCCATCTACACTTCACCAATGTATGAAGTACGTGTCCACCAACGGCATCATCCGGACAGAGTTCGTGGACTTTGACCCTTTCAAGGGGGTCGAAGCCTACTTCACCGATGCTAGCTTATATAAGTCGCTCGATGAAGGGGAAGCCAATGACGCTGATGACGAAGCAGAAATAGCGGCTGAGACGGACATGGAACCAGAGATGATTCCCGACGCTCCTTTAAAAATTCGACTCAAAGGAAAAATGCCCCAGATGCTGCCTCCCATGGTGATCAAGTTACCTGGAAAAGCCCCGACTTCTCTAGGTAGAACACCCACTGAAGCTCCTTTGAAGATACGACTCAAGGGAAAACCTCCTCAAACGTCAGCTCCCCTCGTGGAAAAACTATAGGGGAAGGCACCAGTCGCCGAAGGCACAGTTGAGGCACCTTTGAAGGTGCGTCTTAAAGGCAAGCCTCCGCAATCTTCCGCCTCACTCAAGATGCAGGAGAAGGCCCACATAGCCCTCTCAGATCCTAAGGTCAAGCCTGCAATAAGTTATCCCGAACCAGCCCCAGTGCTCACGGATGAAGAGTTAGGAGAATACATATCTGCTGACATAGGTGCACCTTCTCTTGACAATGTAATCCTACGAGACAAAATCTCGTATTTTATCAATAATAGAGTGTCTTTCAATCATTCTAGTCTTCCACATTGGAATGTCATATATACACTAGATAACGTTCTATGGTCGTTACAAACACAAATAACAATCGTCAATCATGTAAATCGAGTAGTCCCGTTGTAAAACCCCTAAATTTCTACTATTTTTTTATTTAAAATTTGGTACCGATTTAAAATTTTGTATTGTACGTCACGTAATCGTATTTTTCGTCACGCACGAAATTTTTGCTCAACGAGTACGAATATGTGCGAGCGTACATATTTAAGAAAAATATTTTCTATCTTTTTATAGTTCAATTATTTTGTTATCGTACCCAAGTTTCCAAATTATTATTTTATTCATTATTTATAAAAAGTTTTCGTGAAAACAGTTATTAATAATAAATATTATTATTCCCGTATACATATGTATTTCATAAAAATTTATTAAGTTTATATTGTAAATAATAATGTATTTTCGAAATTAATTATTATAGTAAGTTTGGAAAACATATTTTAAATTATTGGGACATTTAAATCTTGATTTAAATATTTTGGATTTATTTAAATGGTTAAATATTTGAAATTGATTTATCTCATGGATTTTATACTAGAAATTTAATTTGATTTAAATTAGATATTTAATTTTAGATTGGGATATAGATTGGATTTGGATTGATTGCTTTAAATTAAATTAGGAATTATCTATTTTGGGTTTTAAATCTATTCCAAATCCTATCTAATTGGGAATTCTCACATCCTATAAATAGGCAGGTACTCCTCCAACTTTTTTCCCCACAATTTACATCCACAAAAATTCCTCCACCCAAGTACCGTGCACCGTGTCAGTGTCCATCCAGATTCTTATTCCAATTTTTTACAAATACATTAACCTCTCCGTGTCGGACATACCCGACACAATCGAAATCCTAAACCTCTCATCCCTACCACACCGGACCCCCACCAGTAACCCCGTCCTCCCGTCAAACCACCGTGGCCACGGCCACTGGCCGGAGACTCGACCAAAACCCAACCTCTTCCCAGCCTCTTTCCCGCTCACCACCGCAGCGTCCATCGTATCCCCAGACCCGCGTCGCGGCACCGCCGCCAACCCTCTCTTCGCCATCGGCAACCGTCAAAACCCACAACACCACCGTCACCGCAGCCGGCTACGCCCGCCGTGGCCAGCATACCCAACCCAAACTCCGTCAACCCGCCGACCAACCTTGGCCGCGGCAACCACCGCCCGCCACCATCAAAATAAAAGAGAAATCCTAAACAAAAACACATCACCACGACCACCACTATTACCTCGCCGTGTCCGCCGGAAACCCCTTGCTGTGTCTTCCCTCCGCCTCCATCGAGCCGACCCGACCGTCGCATCGGGACCCCTGACTTCCCTGTCGAGCGACACGCTCCGAGCCCGACCAAAACCCCCTCGCCGCCAAGAGCAAGCCTCACCGCCACCTCGACGAACTTCTCCGACGAGCGACGCCGCCCGTGTCCGCCGCTTACCGCCCAAACACCCCCGCATCCGCCGATCTCCTCCGCCCTGGCCTCCCTCTCCTCAACCCCGTCGAGTCCGCCTGAGCCACTCCCTCTGCCTGAACCCTCTCTCCGACTTCCCTACCGTCCTCCGTCGAAAACCCTTCCTCCGCCGCTGAAACCCGCTTCCACTGCTTCCTTCCCTCCGCCGGACCAGTCGACCATCAGCTCGCCGTCCGCCCTAGCCTCCGCCCCTGCTTCCTCACTCCCTCCGCCTCACGCCACCACCGGACCGCCGCCTGCTCTCCCTTTCACTCTCTCGCTCTCTTTCCCTCTCATAATCTCTCAGCCCTCTCTCTCTCGCTCTCGGGAAAAAGGAATCTCTCGCTCTCGGGAAAAGGAGGAATTGAGAGGGACACAACACCTTCTTTCCTTCTCCTTTCTTAAACTAACAGCAGCAGTCCAAAGACTGGTGCAATTATTATTTTTGTTTAATTGTTTTTTTCTTTTTCTTTAGTTGATTGTTGAATGCTTTTATGTCTAGGCTATTTAATAATTCCTTCTTTTATTATCTGTTATTTATTATTATTATTATGTTAATTTTTATATGGTATATTATTTTAACAATTGTATTTGTATATATTCAGTATATGATTGTGTTATCATAATAAGTATCATTACTTAGTTTTAATAATAAGTATACCAAATAATTTTTAAGGATTTTTATAACAAAAATATTTTATTGTGTTTTGCGTACAGGAAATTTCAAATTTTGGGATTTGATTTCTAAGATATCAAGCCATTTTTCAAATATATTTTACAAAGATATAGTTTTCTTTGGCCTAGATAATCTAGTAATAATTTCAATTATTTACTTTAAAATTTTTGGAGTATAGTTTTACCTAGAAGCATATTTTAAAACTAGAGTAATTTAGCGTCAAACGATTTTTGATAATTTTAAGTATTTTTTTTCTTTTTCTAACGAATATTTTGACTCATAAAAATCTAATTTTTGCATATTATAAATATTTTCTAAAAACTCGTATATATATAAATATTTAATTATCCATTATTTCTTTGATTTCCTTCTGTTCGTATCCAAGTCCTGTTGTTCCTATTCCGTCGCCCATTTCAAGACTACCTTATGTCCACCCTAACTAACTTGACCCTTCTGGACCCAATGGAACTGTCCGTACCGACAACAGAGGTCACCTTGTATAATTGTTGTGCCAAAGTCACGGTTCATGCCACATTGATCATCGCAGCACACCAGGCGCTCTACCAGGCAAGACACCTTGCCATTTGCTGTTTACTTATTTTAGCTCATATTTCATGCATGTTCATTATTTTTTTATGCAAAATAAACTGTGATACATGGCATAACTGTTAGAACTTACTGTTCAATTTTTTCTGCTATGTATTATTTTTCTTACACATTAAACCTAGAATTAAGGGACCTCCTCGTGTGTTGCATTTATTGGCCTTGACACGTGGTAACATGAAGTTGTGTGTCGCATGTAGGACACGGAAGTGCATGATTGGCTGGCCACCAGTACGTACAAGCCATGCGATAGGAATAACCGCTAATAGAAGTTGCATGCTAGTTTGACTTAGCGGTTATAGTGGTTTGTGTTGTGGATACAACACAGTAGGCATTGGGCGGGGAGGACAATTCCTTAGCCTATGGGCTTCGATGCACTTCCCTTGTGACCCGGACTCTCCGCTGGAGATACGGGGTTGATAACCCATGATTACTGCTGGGGCCTCTGGTGCCCAAGAGGGGACTATACCGATCCTATTCAGCCAGGGCCCATGCGTAGGAAGGATTGTTCTTAACAACATTTCACTTAGAATGGTAGGCTGCCCTATCCGTTAGGTACGAGTGCTTTTGGTTTGGGTACTTGTATCTGACCGTGGCTTGGAACAATAACTTGTCGCGGATTAGTTCGTCACATCTTGTCCTTGTTTGGTTGTAGGTGTGACTTACTACTTCGATGAGAAGGTATTGAACCTTGTTGGGGTCCGGATACCCTATTGGATTCATAGCATGGAAAGATACGTCGCCGTGAATTAGTTTACCATCTCTTGTCCTTGTTTGGTTGGGGGGATGGTGAAGAACAGTTTGGCAACTCTAGAGGGGGGTGAATAGAGTTTATATAGAAAAATAGCCAATTAAAAATAACTCTTTCACCAATAATAAATAATCAGAGTAAAGTGCGGAAAATAAATAGAGAGCAAAAGAGCATACGCAAATACAGCAATTTTAACCTGGTTTCCCTCGTGGAGGACTAGTCCAGGCCTGAGAACTCTAGCTCAGGATTAAATCCACTATTTGTGAAATAGTAGTTTACAACCCGTGCCTTTACTTCAGAAGAGCACGTCAACTTCTAACAGAGGATCGCAGTGGCAATTTGCTTGGAATTGTCCAAGCGACTTCTTCGACTCTTGTACAAGAATCCTAATTGAGAGATGCTGAGCACTCGAGACTTAGGAGGCTTGTGGCTAGTAGATGGGAAGGATATGGCTTATTTAAGCTTATAAGAGAGAAGAGAAGAGAAGATTGGATGGATTGGAATGAGAGAATTCATGCCCTATTTATAGTGTTTTTATAGGCAGAATTCGGCCAGAATTCGGGTAGGAAAATTCAAATATTTGGCCGTTGGACAACTAGCAACCAGCTAACCCTAAAATTAGGGTTCCTGATTTCTAGGGGACAGAGTTCGGCCCGAACTCTGTGTGGAGGCAGAGTTCGGCCCGAACTCTGTCTCCAGAGCACAGAGTGGTTCAAAGGGGACCATTTGGGAATTTCTGGTTTGGTGGAGCTTTGGAATTTTTGGGTAGGCTATAGTCTAAGTTTCAAGAGCTCAGCATGACTCAGATTACATTAGTCTAGACTCAAAGAAAGTGTAAAATACAGACTCGAATCAACTGAGACACGGAAGCTGAGCTGTCTTCTGTCTTGAGCTTAATGCAGACGTCGTGTGTCGTATTAAATTATTACAGATATTATTTAGTCAATATTGTCAATATTTGGTTGACTGTGACTTTGTGTCAACAATCTCCCCCATATTGATAATTGACAAAATAATATATGTATATTCAATATTCATACCTGGACACAGTTGATCATAGCAACATAGCTCCCCCATAATCGATGCCGAGCTAGAAATAAGAGCTCCCCCGTGATCAGTGAACGGCGCTGAGCTAGAAGAAATAGCTCCCCCGTAAAGAATGCATTGAACCTGTATAATATCTCCAAAAAGCACAAACAAGCACAGATATACGAAAGCGAAAGATATGATACTAAATATATCTAGCCAGAATATACATAGTTCTCCCCCTTTTGGCAGTTAGCAATATAGACTGCATATGAATGAAAGATCATATAAACTGCAGTATAGACAATTAAGAGTGATGCAACCACACCAAGCAGAGAAGAAACAGTGTATGACTAAACACAATGAGTCACTAGCATAAAGTAAAACTATGATAATGAGCATAAAATGTCATCCACAAAATCAAGTGTCAAACACACAACCAGAGTTTGAGTACATAAAACCAAGTACATAAATCCATAATAAACTAAATAACTGAAATAAAAAAGCATCAACTAAGATCATCATCAGTAGCAGCAGCAGATCTAGCCAATCTCCATCACGGAGCACGAGAAGGTCCTGGAGGGTCTGAAGGACCAGGGAAGGAGCGACGGGGGTCCAGAAATGTAGCATCCGGATCCATGTAACGCATGACCCATGGATCATCAATACGATGGCCCGCGCGCTCAGGATCCCTTTCCATAGGAATGTGCAGATGATGAGACATGGAGTACCGTATATCATGCAGGGAGTTACCGAGGGCACTCATCTGTAGAGTAGTACGATAATCCAGCTGGGTCCAGCGCTCGTCCTCAAGGTCAAAACGATCCCGGAGCATAGTCTGAATAGACTCAAGAGTGGCAGGTGGAAGTGGTGCATCCTGACCGAGTGGAGGTGCGTCAGGATCCTCATCATCAGAATGCTCAGAAGCCTCAGGAGAGACGACGACTGCCTAAGTACGTCATGCCTTGGACAGGAAAGCAGGAGCAGGCAAGAACTGACAGTCATGAATAGGAATAATGAACGCACGAAAAACCATAGGAAGATATAAAGGATAAACCAATGCTCTTGGTTTCTTCCGACAATTTATCATCCAGTCCATCATTGTCATAGGAAGATTGAAGGGGATACGATAATAAAGGTGATACAAAGCAGATATCTCAAAGTAGGTAACTTCATCAGTGGAGCCAGCTTTTGGCAAGATAGTGTTAAAAATGATTCGATGAAGTTCATAGAAATATGGGTTGAGGTGCTTGGCCATAAGTTTGCGAGGACTTATGTTAGGAGCACATAATTCCTCCTTGAAACCTTCAAGAGAAGTATCGCCAACAAATTGAAATTGACGAGCTTCCACAAGTTTATCCCAAGCATCGAGATTAAGAAGATCAAGAAAATCCCCCAACTCAGAATCATTGAAAGCAATGTCAATACCGGCAACCCGGAAATAGATGTGGGTTGCATCGAAAGTTAAATTGCAATAAAACATTTGTAGGAAGAAGGTTGGAGAGGTGGAGAAGAAGGAAATAGTGAAGGAGAGAGAAAAAAACCTGAAATATAAGAGGGGGTTTTCTTTGGTCGGATAGAATTCTGACCGTATGATCTAAAATGATCCAACGGCTGAAGCTGTCCCCGACTCTGGAACAATGGGACCGAACTCGGCCCGAACTCTGGTAGGGGCAGAGTTCGGCCCGAGTTCTGGGTTCATGTCCCAGAATATAAGTCAGGCCAAAAAATAGAGAAAAAGGTTAAGTGGTGAAAAAGAGTTAGAAATGAGGATAAAAGCTTGATGAAATCAATCAAATAGATAGAGAGGTAGACTAATATCAGAATGAACCTAGAAATTAGTAAATAGGCAATACTAAATCAAAACAAACCATATAATAAACAAGGAAATATAATATAATTCAATAGTTTGAATTTGCCATGGGTTAGCTGCAGGGGCCGGATCCCAGCTAGCGGTAGTCCTGAGGACTAGTGCACCGTGTCGCTTAGGCTTTTACGCCTTGTTGTCAGAAGGACCCTTTCGGCTTGTACCCATACCAAATTTATCGTAAAAGAATCATACTATACTCGATATTTACGCAGGTGAATTTTAATTTATGACCGCTTCATCTAAAATTCCAAGTTCACGACAAAGGAAATTGAAGCGCTCTTCGGATAAAGGCTTAGTAAAGAAGTCTGCTAGCTGATGATCAGTGTCAATAAATTCTAAGTTAATCGTGCCGTTTTGCTGATGATCACGCAAAAAGTGGTGTCTAATCTCAATGTGTTTAGTGCGTGAGTGGCAGACAGGGTTCTTAGTCAAATTAATGGCACTAGTGTTGTCACAGAATATAGGAATATGCATGAAAGATAACTTATAGTCTTCAAGGGTTTGCTTCATCCACAGAATTTGTGCACAACAACGCCCAGCTGCTATGTATTCAGCTTCTGTTGTGGATAGTGCGACAGAGTTCTGCTTCTTGCTAAACCAGGAGACTAAAGCCTTTCCTAATAAATGACACGTGCCGCTCGTACTTTTACGGTCGACTTTGCATCCAGTGAAGTCAGCATCAGAGTAACCAATAAGGTCAAATGATGTGGACTTGGGATACCATAGGCCCACTGTAACTGTACCCTTAAGGTATCGAAAGATACGCTTAACCGCGGTCATGTGCGATTCCTTAGGATTAGCTTGATATCTAGCACATAGGCAAATACTAAACATGATATCGGGACGACTAGCAGTTAAATAAAGTAAGCTGCCTATCATACCTCGATACTTACGTTGATCAACAGGTTTGCCGCTCTCGTCTGGTTCGAGTTTGGTTGAAGTACCCATTGGAGTGCTGATTGGTTTGACGTTGTCAAGATCGAACTTCTTCAGCATGTTCTTGGTATACTTCGATTGACAGATGAAAGTTCCATTAGCCATTTGTTTAACTTGTAGGCCAAGAAAGTAGTTGAGCTCTCCCATCATGCTCATCTCAAATTCTGTCTGTATACACTTGGCAAATTCTTGACAGAGGGTTTCATTAGTAGAGCCAAAAATGATATCATCAACATAGATTTGAATCAACAGAATAGTGTCTTTAAAAGATTTTATAAACAGTGTAGTGTCAATTTTCCTTTTTGAAAAACCTTTCTCAAGTAAGAAGCTACTTAGCCTTTCATACCAAGCTCTGGGGGCTTGTTTGAGGCCATAAAGTGCTTTCTTTAGCTTGAACACGTGGTCGGGAAATTTGTGATTTTCAAAGCCAGGAGGTTGTTTCACATAAACTTTCTCCTTAATAAAACTATTCAAGAAAGCACTTTTCACATCCATTTGAAATAATTTAAAGTTTTGAAAATTAGCAAAAGCACAAAGCATCCGAATGGATTCTAGTCTAGCAACAGGAGCATACGTCTCATCGTAGTCGATACCTTCCTCTTGGTTGTATCCTTGAGCTACTAGACGAGCTTTGTTACGTGTGACTGAACCATCTTCATTTACTTTGTTTCTAAAAACCCATTTAGTACCAATTATCGAGTGATTAACCGGTTTAGGAACGAGTTCCCATACTTGGCTTCTCTCGAATTGGTTGAGTTCTTCTTGCATAGCAGAAATCCAAAATTCATCATTAAAAGCTTCAGAAATATTTTTAGGCTCTACTTGTGAAATGAAGGCAGTGCTAGCAACGGAGTCTCTTAGTGATGATCTAGTAGTTACTCCACGTGAAACTTCTCCTATAACTAAATTTTCTGGATGAGAAGGTTTGAAAGAGAATTTCTTAGGCAAACCCTCCAGAGAATTAGTTTCGGTTGAAGTATTCATTGGAGTAGAAGTTGATGGCTCAACGTCATCATCAAGAGTACTTACTGCACTGTTATCTTCATCCAAAGTCACATTTGTTGACTCTTCCACAATAAGTGAGCGTTTATTAAAAACTCTATATCCCTTACTCTTGGCGGCATAACCAAGAAAGATACCATCGTCAGCTTTGGCATCAAATTTGCCTAAGTTGTCTTTGGTGTTAAGGATAAAACATCTACAACCAAAAACTTTAAAATAAGAAACATTGGGGGTTCTCCCAAACCAAAGCTCATAGGGTATTTTCTTCGTAATGGGACGAATCAGCACCCTATTCAAAATGTGGCATGCTATACTGACAGCTTCTGCCCAAAAGTATTTCGGAAGTGAAAATTTATTCAACATAACTCTGGCCATATCGCCGAGAGTTCTATTCTTCCGCTCCACAACACCATTTTGTTGAGGAGTTCTAGGACAAGAAAATTCATGATCAAAACTATTTGCATTACAAAATTTTTCAAAATCATAATTTACGAATTCGCCTCCATGATCACTTCGGATTCGAGTAATCATGTAACCTTTTTCGTTTTGAACTTTCTTTACAAAAACTTTGAAAACAGAAATAGCATCGCTCTTATTGGCGAGAAAGAAAACCCAAGTAAATCTCGAAAAATCATCAACAATAACAAATGCATAAAGTTTGCCACCAAGGCTAGCTATTCTACTAGGACCAAATAAATCCATATGAAGTAGTTGCAAGGGTCTAGTAGTACTTACAGAGTTGATGGAATGAAATGAGGATTTAGTTGCCTTGTTTAGTTCACATTCGGCACACACCGTATCCTTTTTGAATGTGATGTCAGGCAATCCTCTCACTAGCTTCTTGGTAGACAGCCTGGATATAGCATCCATGTTGGCATGACCAAGACGCTGGTGCCAAAGTAGTCGTTCGTCTTTGTGGGCATATAGACATCTACCTGCATTATTAGTATTTATAGAAAGATAGAAAATATATATGTTGTCCTCTCTTTTCCCTTCAAAAGCAATGTCTCCTGTTGACCTATCATAGATGTAGCAACTGTTTTGTCCAAAGTTAATATCATATCCATGATAAGCAAGATGACTAATGCTGAGCAGGTTATGCTTTAACTCGGTCACTAGGCAGACATCCTTTATTACAGGAGAAGGAAGATGACCAATGATACCATTACCTATTATGTGCCCTTTGAGATTATTACCGAAGGATACATATCCTTCTCTCTTCATCGATAGTGATGCAAAAAGATTTGCGTCTCCCGTCATATGTCGCAAGCATCCACTATCGAGAATCCACTTACTTTCAGTTGAAGAGGGAAGGTCCACCTACATCAAGAGTAGATGTGACCTTTGGTACCCGAGTTCTTGAGGGTCCTGAAAAGTTAGTCTTTGGAAACCAAGCATATATCTTTTTATCTACAAGTCTTCTAACTTTGCACTGTGGTGAGATGTGTCCATGTGATCCACAGTAAGTACAGATAGCATTCTTATTTATACTAGGAGCATGAGAATAATATCTATAAGCAACAGGATGAGGATGAACATGATGTGAAGAGTTAGCATGGTGATGATGATTATGCATAGAATGAGTGGCATGGTGATGGTGTCTATGAGGCATATCATGATGGTATTGTCTATGATGTGTGACATGCTGATATTGTCTATATGGCATGGCATGATGATTTTGTCTATATGGCATATGATGATCTTGTCTATATGGCATTGCATGATGATCTTGTCTATATGGTATGGCATGATGATTCCTATGTGTGGAGTGATATTGATTGTGTCTTTGTGCATGATGATTGTGTACTGAGTGAGAATTATTCTTACGTGCACGTGGTTTGTGAAAGTTTGTGTATATAAATGCATGGTTATGTGCTGCATGAGAATGACGTGGTTGACTAGCATGAGTGGTGTTGTGCCCATGTGATTGGGTTTGAGGTTGAACAACCTGTTTACCCAATTTGGTTTCTAATCTTTTAGAAACAGCTTGCAGTTCATCATCCTTAATATTTAAGCCATATATCTTAGTCATGGAAATCTTGTGTCTACTCTTTTCTTCAGCAAGCTGTAGGATGTGGAAAATTATGACACGCTGTCATTTTTCATCCATACGCTTAAAGACAGATGTCAGTTGAAGCCATACGCTCATTCAAAAGCCATACGCTCAGTAAATATTTTATTATTTACTGAAGTGACAGCACAGCATATGTTTAAATGAGGAATAAATCTGACACTTCATCTTTCGTGCAAAGACAGCTGTCACGAGAAAAGTAACCGTCGTATAAGTTTTCGAAGAGTCGGTTTTGTCTTTTACGAGGACAACTCAGCAGCCTTCATAAATGCAAAAGCCATCATTCCTGTCAGTTTTGACAGTCTGTCAGCCGTCAAATTCGCAGTCACGACGCTCGAGAAGATTTTGTCAGTTATGGGAAGATATGGTGTACCAAAGAAGATTGATGATAGCCACGTGGCCACTTCTCCAGTGAGCGTATCAACCTCACATGACTCCTTCTTCACAAAGTCAAGTGAGCGTATGGACCTCACATGATTCCTTGCTAAATAAGCGAGCGTATGACCTCACATGACTCCTTGTCCACAAAGTGAGCGTATGGATTTCCTATGGCACTACGCTGTCCAAGTCAGCGTATAAACTCTTCTTCAACGAGGCAGCGTATTACAGCAACCATAACCAGGATTACAGTCAACACACGTTCTCACGTGTCCTGTACCAGTTATCCACTTCTCTAGAAGTTATGCAACGTGGCATCCAGGCCATCAATCTCTCCTGAACATGCTCCACTACTTTCAACCGCACGCTAATGTGTCTCCATCAGAATTCGCCACGCATCCCTGCAGTTATGCACACGTCAAGTAACTACCTGAGCGTATGCTTAAGGACAGTTATCCTGAACTCTATAAAAAAGAGTTTATTCACATTCATCAGAGACTACAAGTCATTTTCAGAGAGAACAGAGAGATTGCCAAGTTGCTGTCCAAGTTCTTCGAAGTTCGAGTTTTCTTCATCGCATCGTCCAAGGGATAAAGTAATCGTCTTCTAGATTAGATTCCTACAGATGTAATTTTCTCAGATACAAAATAAATAAAGTGAATTTATTTATGGAAAAATGTAAAAGCCAACTCAGCAGTTCATCATCCTTAATATTTAAGCCATATATCTTAGTCATGGAAATCTTGTGTCTACTCTTTTCTTCAGCAAGCAACGTGTTGAGTGTAGTGATTTCTTGAGTTTGTTGCTCAATACGTGCTTCAGCATCATGTAAGCCTAATTTAAGCTTGGATACTTCATCAGTGTCATTAGTGGGTGCCGTATTTCTAACATTATCAAGAAGTAAGAAAATTCTTTGTATCTCATCTTCAAGACTTGATTTTGTCCTTGGCATGTTTGTATTTACCAATGACCTTTTTGTGATCATCGAGTAAATCAGTGAAAGCATCGCCAAGTTCATCAAAAGAGAAGTCATCTAGAGTTTCGTTAGATACCTTGTTGGAAGTTGCCATTAGGCACACATTTGCTGTATCTTGAGGAGAGTCCTTTTCTTCCTCGGAGTCACTCGCTTCACTTTCATGCCAAATGCCTGTATTGGCATATTTCTTTGATGAGTTCTTTTTGTATGGCTTCTCATAGCGGTTGCTCTTCTTCAGGAATGGGCAGTCTTTTCGGACATGTCCAGTCTTCTTGCAACCGTAATAAGTTGGCTCTTCTTCATCGTCTTCTTGTGATTCCTTCTTCCTTCGATTGAAGCGAAGGAATTTCTTGAAGTTGCGAACCATGAGAGCTTGGTCTTCATCATCCAAGTTATCTTCTTCGGTCTCATCGTGATTAGCCCTTCGTTGATGAGCTTTGAGTGCGATCTCCCTGGTCTTCGGAGCAGGCTCTTCGAAGTCCTTGAGGTCAAGCTCGTGAGTCATGAGCTTACCTATCAAGGTCTCCATTGACATTGTTGTGAGATCGTTTCCTTCTATGATGGCAGTCACCTTAGGGTTCCAAATCTTTGGTAACCCTCTGAGCAACTTACGAATCTTCTCGTGGTTTGAGTACTGCTTTCCAAGCGAGGATAGAGGATTGATGATGTCGAGGAATCTTGTGAACATTTGAGTGATCGTCTCATTTGGCTTCATCTTGAAGGCTTCGTATTCTTGAGTGAGACGGCTTATTTTGGATTCTTTGACCTGTGTGGTTCCTTCATGCGTCACTTCTAGAAGTCTCCATACTTCATGAGCAGTAGTGCATGTAGAGACCCTGTTGAACTCATTCCTGTCTATAGCACAGAAAAAAGCATTAATAGCCCTAGCATCTAGACTTGCCTGTTTCTTCTCCTCGACAGAATATTTGTCGTGTGGTTTCTCAATGAGGTCACCATCGACAACTATCCTGGCGGGCTTTTTATAACCGTCAGTGACGACAGTCCACAGGTCAAAGTCTAGAGACTTAAGATAGAAGCTCATCCTTGTTTTCCAATATGTGTAGTTAGTCCCATCAAATAGGGGAGGCCTATGCGTGGACTGACCTTCACCATGATTGGAAATCAAGGATTGTGTGGTTGCCATGGATCAGCTCTTAGGATGTTAGTCCTTGTAAAGAGAACAGAGCTCTGATACCAATTGAAGTACAGTTTGGCAACTCTAGAGGGGGGTGAATAGAGTTTATATAGAAAAATAGCCAATTAAAAATAACTCTTTCACCAATAATAAATAATCAGAGTAAAGTGCGGAAAATAAATAGAAAGCAAAAGAGCATACGCAAACACAACGATTTTAACCTGGTTTCCCTCGTGGAGGACTAGTCCAGGCCTGAGAACTCTAGCTCAGGATTAAATCCACTATTTGTGAAATAGTAGTTTACAACCCGTGCCTTTACTTCAGAAGAGCACGTCAACTTCTAACAGAGGATCGTAGTGGCGATTTGCTTGGAATTGTCCAAGCGACTTCTTCGACTCTTGCACAAGAATCCTAACTGAGAGATGCTGAGCACTTGAGACTTAGGAGGCTTGTGGCTAGTAGATAGGAAGGATATGGCTTATTTAAGCTTATAAGAGAGAAGAGAAGAGAAGATTAGATGGATTGGAATGAGAGAATTCATGCCCTATTTATAGTATTTTTATAGGCAGAATTCGGCCAGAATTCGGGTAGAAAAATTCAAATATTTGGCCGTTGGACAACTAGCAACCAGCTAACCCTAAAATTAGGGTTCCTGATTTCTAGGGGACAGAGTTCGGCCCGAACTCTGTGTGGAGGCAGAGTTCGGCCCGAACTCTGTCTCCAGAGCACAGAGTGGTTCAAAGGGGACCATTTGGGAATTTCTGGTTTGGTGGAGCTTTGGGATTTTTGGTTAGGCTATAGTCTAAGTTTCAAGAGCTCAGCATGACTCAGATTACATTAGTCTAGACTCAAAGAAAGTGTAAAATACAGACTTGAATTAACTGAGACACAGAAGCTGAGCTGTCTTCTGTCTTGAGCTTAATGCAGACGTCGTGTGTCGTATTGAATTATTACAGATATTATTTAGTCAATATTGTCAATATTTGGTTGACTGTGACTTTGTGTCAACAGATGGTACGCTCGTTCAGTAGGTGCATATTGGAACATGCTATAATTCGATTTACTTATTTATTTGAGCAATATTTATTCAGTTTATATGACATGCTATTATGTATCTTGTTACGTCCCTCTGAGGACCTGGTTGTCTTGCTAGGTGTGTGCTATTGTCTTTCGCAGGTGCTCTAGCTCTAGCCGTGCTCATCGTTATTTCTTCGAGGATGATTGCATTTGGATCGTCTTCGCTTCGCTTGCCATATTTACTTCTTTTCTCATGTACTTTTTTTTATTTGTTGGTAGTAGATTTGTCTCCGCCCAACTCATTGTATCAAGACAAATTCATTCTCATTATATGATATCTTTTATTCATTTATTCTGTGTGGATAAGATTAGTTATGGTTCTACTGCATTTTACAGCTTATGTATTTATACGAAGCTTCCATATATTGGAGTAAATTTCGTATGAATACAGCTGGCATGTCTACGTTCCTAGTCCTTCGTATTTTGGGACTGGGGCGTTACATATTTTTGTGGTGGCCCATGCAGGTCGAGATAAATTGTTTGGTTACTTTACCGTACCAAGCAAGCCTGCGTATAGGATCAGAAGTCTAGGATCTCATCCACATACTTGACCTCTTTCCTTGATTTATCTACCGTTTGACTCATCAATTGCATCTTGCTTGCTTCCTTCCACCCCTATTCTTATCTTTCTTTCGTGCTTGCTAGAGATTGACCCTACTAGTTAGATGTCCCAAACACCCTTAGTTTAATTCTTTAAGTTGGGTAGAATACCCCACGACTTGGCACACCCTTGACCATTAAGGAGAATACAAATAGGATTATCTAGACTATAGGGACTAGAGGGATTTAACCCATTTGGTCGACCAAACCTTGGTCAATAAAACCGTAGAATGATGGTATAGGAATAAATAAGACTTAGATCCTTATGACTCTTAGACTATTCATATTTGTTTCATCTACCATCGTGCCTATATTTTCACTATCTAACCAATGATGCTAATATAGCCTAGTTTTTGCAAGCTAAATTCTTTTTATCAAGCTTGTTCATGACATATGTTATTGGATGCATCCACTAATGTATTGTCTAATCAGAACCGGTGCATGATGGTCTGATCAACCGAGTGCACTTTGGTTCGCTTTTGTCTATTATTCTACGTGGATGGAGCATAGTTAAACTTACCCTTAGAACCCCATCCACGACTGCCTTGACAATACCTTTGAAATTATTCTATCGTCTTTGAATCACGTATTCGTATTCAATAACGCCTCCTTTGAACTCTATATTGCTCTCGCCTTCAACCATTTTAGAAGGACGAAAACATGGTGCTAGAAATTCCTCTAGCCTTCCTATCGACTATGACCATTCTCACTCGATGTTGCTATATTTTTATCCCAAACTACTCGGCCCTATCAAGACCCTCTAATCGCTTAATTAAAGCGAATCTATTTCATTCTCTTAATCATGACCCTCATTCATTACCCGTGACCATGCCGTATTATTTTTTTATGATCTAGATCGCGATTTCTTACGGCATGATTTTGTTATCGATTGTTTTCCATCGATACCCTTTGTGTCTTCTCACCCCCTATGAATTCTTAATTTCGAGGATGAAATTCTTTTAAGTTGGGTAGGATATAAAACCCCTAAATTTCTACTATTTTTTTATTTAAAATTTAGTACCGATTTAAAATTTTGTATTGTACGTCACGTAATCGTATTTTTTGTCACGCACGAAATTTTTGCTCGACGAGTACGAATATGTGCGAGCATACATATTTAAGAAAAATATTTTCTATCTTTTTATAGTTTAATTATTTTGTTATCGTACCCAAGTTTCCAAATTATTATTTTATTCATTATTTATAAAAAGTCTTCGTGAAAACAGTTATTAATAATAAATATTATTATTCCCGTATACATATGTATTTCATAAAAATTTATTAAGTTTATATTGTAAATAATAATGTATTTTCGAAATTAATTATTATAGTAATTTTTGGAAAACATATTTTAAATTATTGGGACATTTAAATCTTGATTTAAATATTTTGGATTTATTTAAATGGTTAAATATTTGAAATTGATTTATCTCATGAATTTTATACTAGAAATTTAGTTTGATTTAAATTAGATATTTAATTTTAGATTGGGATATAGATTGGATTTGGATTGATTGCTTTAAATTAAATTAGGAATTATCTATTTTGGGTTTTAAATCTATCCCAAATCCTATCTAATTGGGTATTCCTACATCCTATAAATAGGCAGGTACTCCTCCAACTTTTTTTCTCCACAATTCACATCCACAAAAATTCCTCTACCCAAGTACCGTGCACCGTGTCAGTGTCCATCCAGATTCTTATTCCAATTTTTTACAAATACATTAACCTCTCCGTGTCGGACATACCCGACACAACCGAAATCCTAAACCTCTCATCCCTACCACACCGGACCCCCACCAGTAACCCCGTCCCCCCGCCAAACCACCGCGGCCACGGCCACTGGCCGGAGACCCGACCAAAACCCAACCTCTTCCCAGCCTCTTCCCCGCTCACCACCGCAGCATCCATCGTATCCCCAGACTCGCGTCGCGGCACCGTCGCTAACCCTCTCCTCGCCATCGGCAACCGTTAAAACCCACAACACCACCGTCACCGCAGCCGGCCACGCCCGCCGTGGCCAGCATACCCAACCCAAACTCCGTCAACCCGCCGACCAACCCTGGCCGCGGCAACTACCCGCCCGCCACCATCAAAATAAAAGAGAAATCCTAAACAAAAACACATCACCACGACCACCACTGTTACCTCGCCGTGTCCGCCGAAAACCCCTTGCTGCGTCTTCCCTCCGCCTCCGTCGAGCCGACCCGACCGCCGCACCAGGACCCCTGACTTCCCTGTCGAGCGACGCGCTCCGAGCCCGACCAAAACCCCCTCGCCACCAAGAGCAAGCCTCACCGCCGCCTCGGCAAACTTCTCCGATGAGCGACGCCGCCCGTGTCCGCCGCTCACCGCCCAAACACCCTCGCATCCGCCGATCTCCTCCGCCCTGGCCTCCCTCTCCTCAACCCCGTCGAGTCCGCCTGAGCCACTCCCTCCGCTTGAACCCTCTCTCCGACTTCCCCACCGTCCTCCGTCGAAAACCCTTCCTCCGCCGCTGAAACCCACTTCCACCGCTTCCTTCCCTCCGCCGGACCAGTCGACCATCAGCTCGCCGTCCGCCCTAGCCTCTGCCCCCTGCTTCCTTACTCCCTCCGCCTCACGCCACTACCGGACCGCCGCCCGCTCTCCCTTTCACTCTCTCGCTCTCTTTCCCTCTCATAATCTCTCAGCCCTCTCTCTCTCGCTCTCGGGAAAAGGAATCTCTCGCTCTCGGGAAAAGAAGGAATTGAGAGGGACACAACACCCTCTTTCCTTCTCCTTTCTTAAACTAACAGCAGCAGTCCAAAGACTGGTGCAATTATTATTTTTGTTTAATTGTTTTTTTCTTTTTCTTTAGTTGATTGTTGAATGCTTTTATGTCTTGGCTATTTAATAATTCCTTCTTTTATTATCTGTTATTTATTATTATTATTATTATGTTAATTTTTTTATGGTATATTATTTTAACAATTGTATTTGTATAAATACAGTATATGATTGTGTTATCATAATAAGTATCATTACTTAGTTTTAACAATAAGTATACCAAATAATTTTTAAGGATTTTTATAACGAAAATATTTTATTGTGTTTTGCGTACAGGAAATTTCAAATTTTGGGATTTGATTTCCAAGATATCAAGCCATTTTTCAAATATATTTTACAAAGATATAGTTTTCTTTGGCCTAGATAATCTAGTAATAATTTCAATTATTTACTTTAAAATTTATGGAGTATAGTTTTACCTAGAAGCATATTTTAAAACTAGAGTAATTTAGCGTCAAACGATTTTTGATAATTTTAAGTAGTTTTTCTTTTTCTTTTTCTAAAGAATATTTTGACTCATAAAAATCTAATTTTTGCATATTATAAATATTTTCTAAAAACTCGTATATATATATATATATATATATATATATATATATATATATATATATATATATATATATATAAATATTTAATTATCAATTATTTCTTTGATTTCCTTCTGTTCGTATCCAAGTCTTGTTGTTCCTATTCCGTCGCCCATTTCAAGACTACCTTATGTCCACCCTAACTAACTTGACCCTTCTGAACCCAATGGAACTGTCCGTACCGACAACAGAGGTCACCTTGTATAATTGCTGCGCCGAAGTCACGGTTCATGCCACATTGATCATCGCAGCACACCAGGCGCTCTACCAGGCAAGACACCTTGCCATTTGCTGTTTACTTATTTTAGCTCATATTTCATGCATGTTTATTATTTTCTTTATACAAAATAAACTGTGATACATGGCATAACTGTTAGAACTTACTGTTCAATTTTTTCTACTATGTATTATTTTTCTTACACATTAAACCTAGAATTAAGGGACCTCCTCGTGTGTTGCATTCATTGGCCTTGATACGTGGTAACACGAAGTTGTGTGTCGCATGTAGGACACGAAAGTGCATTATTGGCTGGCCACCAGTACGTACAAGCCGTGCGATAGGAATAACCGCTAATAGAAGTTGCATGCTAGTTTGACTTAGCGGTTATAGTGGTTTGTGTTGTGGATACAACACAGTAGGCATTGGGCGGGGAGGATAATTCCTTAGCGTATGGGCTTCGATGCACTTCCCTTTTGACCCAGACTCTCCGCTGGAGATATGGGGTTGATAACCCATGATTACTGCTGGGGCCTGTGGTGCCCAAGAGGGGACTATGCCGATCCTATTCAGCCAGGGCCCATGCGTAGGAAGGATTGTTCTTAACAACATTTCACTTAGAATGGTAGGCTGCCCTATCCGTTAGGTACGAGTGCTTTGGTTTGGGTACTTGTATCTGACCGTGGCTTGGAACAATAACTTGTCGCGGATTAGTTCGTCACATCTTGTCCTTGTTTGGTTGTAGATGTGACTTACTACTTCGATGAGAATGTATTGAACCTTGTTGGGGTCCGGATACCCTATTCGATTCATAGCATGGAAAGATACGTCGCCGTGAATTAGTTTACCATCTCCTGTCCTTGTTTGGTTGGGGGGATGGTACGCTCGTTCAGTAGGTGCGTATTGGAACATGTTATAATTCGATTTACTTATTTATTTGAGCAATATTTATTCAGTTTATATGGCATGCTATTATGTGTCTTGTTACGTCCCTCTGAGGACCTGGTTGTCTTGCCATGTGTGTGCTTTTGTCTTTCGCAGGTGCTCTAGCTCTAGCCGTGCTCATCGTTATTTCTTCGAGGATGATTGCATTTGGATCGTCTTCGCTTCGCTCGCCATATTTACTTCTTTTCTCATGTACTTTTCTTTATTTGTTGGTAGTGGATTTGTCTCCGCCTAACTCATTGTATCAAGACAAATTCATTCTCATTATATGATATCTTTTATTCATTTATTCTGTGTGGATGAGATTAGTTATGGTTCTACTGCATTTTACAGCTTATGTATTTATACGAAGCTTCCATATATTGGAGTAAATTTCGTATGAATACAGCTGGCATGTCTACGTTCCTAGTCCTACGTATTTTGGGACTGGGGCGTTACACCCGTCCCAAGGAGTCTGTTTTATAGTTCCACTGCGAAATCGTGATGGAGAACCCATCATCTTCGACAAAGTCTAGCATCATCAAGACCTCCCGCCACTCAAGCCAGAACCGGATACTGGCAGAATATAAGTCTATAGGTACACGGACAAGGCAAAGTACCTCATCCAAAAGATGGGCTACGATCTGAAAAGCAACATGGGCCTGAACTACGGCAAAGGCCGGCGTCTTCCATCTTGGGGACGAGTCTTCTTCCAAACCAAGGGAAGTGACCGGGAGTCCTTAGTCCAATTGGCCAAAGAATACATTGACGTCTTCGCCTGGTGCTATGAAGATATGTCGGGACTTGATCTCTAGATCGCGATGCATAGGATTAACATCTTACCTGATGCTAAGCCTATGAAGCAACAACAACGACGTTTTCATCCTGACATCATGAACACTATCGATCAAGAGGTGGACAAACTCCTGAGCAGCAGATTCATTCATGAAGAGCAACATCCGGATTGGGTGGCCAATATCGTCGCTGTCACCAAGAAGAATGGGAAGATACGAGTCTGCATCGACTTCGGAGATCCCAATACTGCTAGCCCGAAGGACGAATTCTCACTTCCAATCACTGACGTGATGATCGACAATACATGTGGCTTCGAACACATGTCTTTTGTGGATGGGTATTTGGGCTATAACCAGATCAAAATTATCTCCGACGACGCAAAACACACGTCATTCAGGACACCGAAAAGGGTTTTCTGCTACACAGTGATGTCCTTTGGCTTGAAGAATGCTGGTGCTATATACCAACGAGCTATGAGTACCATCTTCCGTCAACATCTACGCAAAACAGTTGAGTGCTATGTTGATGATATCGCTGTCAAGAGCCGTCTCAAAGGTGATAACCTACAAGACCTAAAGACAGTCTTCGATCTCATGCGAGCGCATCAACTTAAGATGAACCCCACTAAATCCTTTCTTGGGGTTACGCAGAAACGTTTTTAGGCTTCATTATCATGGCGAAATGTATTCATGTCGACCCCGAGAAGACCAAAGCCATCCTTGACATGGACCCTCCGAAGAACCTCCGAGAACTTCGAGGCCTGCAAGGACGTCTTACATACATCCGAAGGTTTATAGCAAACCTTTTCGAAAAATGTCAACCCTTCACCCAGCTCATGAAGAAGGGAGTCTCCTACGTCTAGACAGAAGAATGCCAGAAAGCTTTCGATGATATCAAAGCTTACTTGACGAGCCCGCCAGTCCTGGTGGCACCCGTCGCGGGCAAACCATTTCTCCTCTACGTCCGTGCCATGGATCATTCCCTCGGTGCTTTATTGGCTCAGAACAATGATGCAGGCTACGAGCAAGCTATCTACTACCTTAGTAGAACAATGATCGGGGCTGAACACCGGTACAACCCCGTCGAAAAGGAATGTTTGGCTTTGGTGTTCGCCATCCAGAAGACTCGCCATTACGTTTCGGGCCAGACAATCCACATCATCTCCTGAGTCAATCTATTCAGGGTTCTCATGACGAAGCCGGGATCATTGAACTCCCGACTAGCTACATGGGCAATCCTGTTGACACCATATAATATGGTGTTCGTTCGACAAAAAGCCGTCAAGGGTCAAGCCCTAGCCGACTTTTTAGCCGCACACCCCATCCCAGAGTCTTCTAGACTCTATGAAGACATCCCAGATGAGGTCCAAGAATCAAATATCACCGAAGAAAGTATCGTCTGGTGGGTGTTTTTCGATGGCGCCTCGAGAATAGGCCCCAAAGGCCAAATCATCGCAGGAGTGGGGGTGGTCCTAGTCTCCCCCGATCAGCTGGTCATCCAGCGTGCCTACTCCCTTTCAAAGCCGTGCTCCAACAATGTTGTCGAGTACAATGCTCTCATCATGGGACTCCAGTTGGCACGACAACTGGGGTGGATCATCTGGAAGCTTACGGCGACTCAAAACTCGTCGTTAATCAAATCCGAGGGCAGTACGAAGTTCTTCATGAAGATCTGGTTCCTTACCATGAAGCCGTATTGAATATTATTTCAACCTTCACCAAGTTCTTTATAGAACACGTACCTCAGCTACAAAACCTGGAGGCTGACGCTCTGGCTGGCCTCGCAGCTTCATTAGTAGCACCCCTCGGGACTCAACACTACGTCACGATAGTAGGACGAGACTTGGTCTGTCCTAGAAACAATCTATGCACACAGATGGCCCATGCCATGACGACAAGTGCCGGTGTTAATGTCCGAGACCGGAGGTTCCCGTTCATCGACTTCGCTGCCTATGGAATTCTTCCAGAAGACCCGAAAGAAGTCGTCTCGGTCAGAAGGCGTTCCCTTCGATTTTATTATGACACAGCAACTAAAATGCTGTACCAACGTTCCTACGATAGACTTCTCCTTCGATGTCTATCCAACGAAGAAGCAGCTGAAGCCCTTCGAGAAGCTCATGACGGAACTTGCGGGGCTCATCAACCTGGCCCTAAGTTGCAGGATCGACTGTGATGCATAGGGGTTACTACTGGCCAACCATGGCAGCCGATGCCGTCGACTATGCTAAAAAGTGCCATGCTTGCCAGCTTCATGCCGACTTTATCCATACACTATCAGAACCACTACATCCTACGGTCGCCTCCTGGCCCTTTGAAGCTTGGGGCATGGACATTGTGGGACCTATCACCCCTCCTTCATTGAGGGGACACCGCTTCATCCTAGCCATCACCGACTACTTCTCCAAATGGGCAGAAGCAGTTCCACTGACAAAAGTGAAAAGCTCTAGGGTGATCAGCTTCATCAAGCATCATGTCATCTACCGTTTCGGGGTACCCCACAGGATTATCCACGACAATGGTCCTCAGTTCATCAACCATGTTTTCAGCAGATTCTCTGACAAGAATCGAATTCAGAACGTGGCATCAACCGCCTACAATTCAGCAGCGAACGGATTGTCCGAGGCTTTTAATAAGACTATCGTCAGGTTAATCAAAAAGGTCGTATCATCCAACAAACACGACTGGGACGAAAAGCTCGACGAATGCCTTTGGGCCTACCGTACAACGGTATGGACTCCTATAGGCAACATACAATTCTTCTTAGTCTACGGGAGCGAAGCGGTACTGCCTCTTGAGATCCAGATACCCTCACTCTGTGTAGCGATCATAAATCAATTGACAGAAGAAGACAATAAACGCCGCCGTCTACGAGAATTGGAGGCACTCGACGAAAAATGTCTCCTAGCTCAGCAGCGCATTGAACTCCATTAAGCCCGTTTATCACAGGCTTTCAACAAAAAGGTTAAACAAAGGACTTTCCAAGTAGGCGACAAGGTCCTGGTAGTCAGGAGGCCAATGGTGTTGACTCACAAAATACCAGGAAAGTTCGAGCCCAAGTGGGAGGGACCTTTCATCATAGAGACGGTATACTCAAACGGTGCTTACCGCATCGTCCGACCAAACGGGGACTTGTTCATGATGCCCATCAACGGTAAGTTCCTAAATAAGTACTACTCTTGACATCTTTCAGATATGTACTTCCATCTCTACCTAGCAAGGAAATCAGTGGACCTGATCATCAGAGCTCACATACACCTCCCTTTTACAAAATCTTATGCTTTCGAAATCCAGTTGTTCCATGGCATTCTATCTCCAGTAGAAGAACAACCACATCCACATTACCTCTGAGTAAACATCTCGTACAAACAACCCCCGTGTTGTCGTACATCGATCGTAGAACTTCCATGTCCATATTACCTCTGAGTAGTTCCGCGTATCCCCCCAGAGCTACTCCTACCACGTCCATAATACCTCTGAGTAGGAAGACTTCATTATTTGAACCCCATATTTGCCACGTCCATATTACCTCTGAGCAAACATGTCGATCCTCTCTAACTTAGTATCTGTACCTAAAAACCAAGGTGCACAAAAGATAATAGGTCCACACAAATCACCAGTTCATGACATTAAAAATGAACACACCCGAAAGTTCTTTATTTTTCATTCAAAAGTAAAGGATTACATCCCCAGCAAAGTTGCCAAAAAATATATATAACAAAAAAAGAAGAGAGACTACAATCCCTAAGCATCATTGGGATTGGCTGAAAGCTCTTCGACCCGACGCTTCAAGTCTTCAGCCCGAGTCCCCACAGTCGCCAAGACTCGGCGTTCAGCTTCTTGACACATCGCTTCCACTACCTCAGGAGCACTATCATTCTCGTGCTTAGCGTCCAACTCTTGCCGTTGGCAGGTCAGAGAAAGAATATGGCGAGTAACAACTGCTTCTTCCTCCTTAGACGATATGTGCTCAGCCTGGGCTCGCTCAGCATCTAACAAAAGTTGGGCCCGCTGGTCTTCAAGAAGGCGAATCTTGGCTTTGACCTCCGCTATACTATCATCCAATGAGGCACGCAGCTCCACCTTCTCCTGCGTAGACTGTGACAGTCTCTCCACCGCAACCTCAGCTTCGGCCACCTCGCGATCCCAGATGGCCACTGTGGCCTGATAGGATGACTCAACTTCAGCTATTAATTTCTTCTTCTCTGCTTCTATCAGAGCAGAAAAGTCATTTTGCCGAATAATCTGAAGTTCAGAAAGATGCTGGTCGAGCTCAGCTACCGACTCCTCCAGAATCTCAGCCATATGATCATGGCCCCGATGGGAACGTATCAGACTAATATAAGGGAGCGCCATGGCCTTCGCCGTCGCGAAACTCCTATTTGCATTCAGCACTATCGATACGCCTTTCTGCAGTATCTTATATACCGCCTCAACGGCGAACTGTATATATTCATCCGCGTCTGCCAACACCTGAGGTGTCATAGCAGGAGTTCGAGGAGCTACTGTGGACGACGGACCTGAAGAAGACCCACCGACCTTAATCTGCAAGACTAAAACCTCAACAACAGCGGACCCTCCCCCGTCGGAGACTTGAACTTTGTCGCTATCCCGAGGAGCCAATAGGATGGAGGGGGCCGAATGGGGTGTCGATATCGTCCCCCAAGTAGGAGGAACAACAGAGGGTTCTTGCACCAGCAAACCCTTACCCTTTTCAAGACCACCGAAGTCTGGAGTTCTACCTGCAGCCAGCACAGGGCCTTCCTCCTCCGACAAGACAGTAGGATCAGCACCCGTTTCCTGACTCGACATTTCCTCTGGAGTTGGGCTCGGCAGACGAGTCGTGCCTCCTTGATCAAAACCCTCCGCGGGAATGGAGTCTGCCAGAACCTCCTGGGCGACAACCAGCTCGGCTTCCACTGCTGGGACTGGGGTAGGGCTCGGCAATGGTGTGGCCAACCTTCCTTTATTATGACGAGAAGATAAATCACCCCCCTCCTCTGATACAACCGTGCCTGTTACTCCTACTGCAGGCTCAGGGACCTCTGGAGGAACGTCATCTGAAGAAGAAGAACTCCATTCCTCTTCCTCGTCCGGAAGCACAGCTTCTGCTGGGACCCCAATACCAGAAGCCCCTACGGCAACTTGTATCTCCATAAAAGTCAGATCATCAGGGTTCTCCTCTACGCGAGACATCACAATCGGCGGAGTGCGCTCACCAGATGAGCCCGCTACCTTTGGTTTGCTAGCACCCGATCTCGAAGCTCGGGGTTTCCTCTTCAGTAGCTCCTACAAAAAAGGAAGCATACGTCACAAGAATGGTAGAATGAACCAGACTATGTGGGACGTCCTTACCTTCACAGGAGCTGATTCCATTGACACTACCGGTGACACCGCTTTCCTCTGCCTCTTCGGTACAGAAGAATCGGCCTCCATGTCGGCACGTCTCTTCGGGTGATCAGCCGAGGGCTCTGCTTGAGTATCCTCCGAGGATACGGTAGGGGTATCTCGATAACCAACCTCTGGTGGGTGGTGATCGAGCCTTCGCCAACATATTCCCAGTTGCCTCCAATTGGGTGCCGACAATGAAACTGGTCTTCCTATCATACCAAGGATATACGGTGTTCATCCCACAATAAAATTTGGCGGCTGAGAAAAGAATCGGCGGCTGCGGATTCAGAACCGACATGGTAAAGCGAGCTCCGGTGCATCCGGCATTATAGTAATGCCAAGCTCGTGCCCCGTCCAGCAGTCTCCCAGTATACCCCAGGCTAGTACTGGGGTTCCCCAACATCAACTGAGCGTAGCCGAATTGACGTGCAAAATGGCTCGGCAAGTACGGCTCCAAGTGACACTGGTTTCTATTCATGTACACCAAATGGGACAGCCAAATGCTTTGCAACCAACGAAATCCCTACGGTGACAGAGTTGTTGCATCTTCACCCGAATCAGCTAAATCTTTATTTGCTTCGAAGTCGGTAAAAATGGGACCAACTTTAGTGATCTCCCATCCCTGAAGGTAGGATAAAACTTTCCTACAAACAGGAACGCCCGTATACAGCCATTTCCTCTGGTAGAAGCGGCGGAGGAATGCATCTCCGGCCACGTGATCTTCTTCCTGGCCCGGACTCATCACATTGGGATGGTGCAAAATCAACCACTCTATCAGATAATGAAACGGCAGTTCGGCACGGAGAAAGTTGCCATTTTTACCTCGTTCATGAACGATGTTATCTACGAATTCTCGTAAACCTCGCAGTAGGTTACACACCATCGCGGGTAGTAGTGCCATGATGGCCAAAAACCAACTTCATAGCTGGCAGGATTAGGTTCCGGGTCACCCTCTCCACAGAGCTTGACCCGCCTGAAAAGACGTAATTCGGAGCCAAATCATCAGATAAGCAGCCAATACTGCTTTGGACGACATCCGATGAGTGAGGTGCCAGAAACAACTATAGGAACGCTCGTCCGACTCCCGGTCCTCGTTTTTTTGGGGACTCTTCTCATTTAGCCTACTCATTTCAGAGAGCACCGCAGTACTTGAGAGAGCTGGCGGAGTCGTGAACCGAGAGGAATCCTTCTTGTCGTGCTCAAAGACATAATCCCTCCAAGCAGTCACGTGTGGATGCGCCCTGCCCTTGTCCTTCTTCTGCATATAATAATGGTGACTCGCCACTTCTTTGAAGACAGCTATCATCTCCTCTTCTTTGTCCCCCAGGACTTAGAACTCCTCGTTAGTCGTGAAGTACTCCTAATAGGATTCTGATCGCTAAGGAATCCTCGACACCTCATACATTTCATGAAGTGCAAGTCCTAGTTCCCCCACCGGAGTGAAGAAGGTCCCAGTCTGGGTATTAAACATCTCCAGGAGTGCAAGGAACATATGCCTGTTGATGTCGACGCCCGCCTGGATGGCACGGATAGCGGCAGTTAGCCCAATCTCTCTGAGTTCGGTTCGAAACTTTGTCAGAACCCAGAGTGTCAGCTTGTCCCACTTGGATACATAATGACACCAACCCTTTACTCAAAATTCATCCTTCGGGTACGACCGCTTCGATGACAGCATACGATTAAAGAAGGTCGAAGCACCAAAGGCAAAAGTGTCGGCATGGATGTCACTATAAATACTCCCAGGACGCAGAGTTTTCCAGGTGAAAGAAGACCCAGCCCGCGTGGCGACCAAAGTATCCCTCTGGTTCGAGGTAGCATCGATCCTGATGGTGCCCGCCACCGCTCCCCCTGAGACGGGGTTAGCTCCCATGTCATCCTCCTCTTGGAAGCAAGACGACAGAAAGCTGTCAAAGGCCATTGACGCTCGAGCTGCTTCATGAACACGTGCACCCCTTTGGCTGAGAAGAACCAATCTTTCTTGCTCCTCAACACCTTCGCTTCAGTAGAAGTGAGGCGATCCCTGAACAGGAACTCAGGCTTCAAGAAAGTCTCAGTACCAGGAACAGCAGATTGTAAACTGCCATGCTCCATCATTCGTTGGAGGAACACATACTATTGTTCTCCAATTTGGGTCATTCTTTTGGGAGGCTGATCCAGCATGATGGCAGCTCGGGCGAGATTTATCACCTCATCGTTATAGTCAACTCCGATCTGACAAAGAGCAGCGTCCAGAAGTACTTCGTTCAAAAGCGGGACGGTCATCGAAACTGACGATCAGGGAAAGATGACAAAGACTTAGATATGTTAAAACAACAAAAAGATCAGAGTCGTATTCTCATCAAAAGCGCACACAATGAACCAAGGCTCACGCGCATCAGCAAGAAGCTTTAACGCATCATCAGGACTCGAAGTCCATGCGTGTCAGCAAGAAGCTTCAGCGCATCATCAGGACCCGAAGTCCATGCGCGTCAGCAAGAAGCTTCAGCGCATCATCAGGACTCGAAGTCCATGTACGTCAGCGTATGTGAGTCCTAAAAAGATTTTTCTTTTTAGGAATAAAAAGGTACGGCAAAGAATGACAAACCCACCAATCACCGCTGGCCGAACGTCGACGGGCGTCCTGGGGACATCATCAACATCAACCTCCGTAGGCTCCTTTCTTTTGCTTCGTCCTCGGCCAGCACCACCGCGAGGAGTTTTGGGAGCCATCTCGTAAAAAAGAAGTTAGGGTTTTTTGAAAGAAGAACTCTAAAGAAGAAGAAAGCAAAGAGAAGAAGAACTCTATCTCTCCATCAGACGCCTATTCATAGGCTTGGACATACGCAAAAATCGATGAAGAGTGACGTCAGCCACCGCTTGGGGTTCTGCGAAATGATAACTGCAAATAATCTAAAAAAGATCATCATTAATCTTTTTTGTTTATTTCGAAGCGTTATCATTTGCATTTAAAACTGAGAGGAGCATACGCCTCATCACAGATGCGCGGAACAGTCATGCACCCCATTGAAGACACTACCATGCCTCTTATTCAAAGTATTCCAAAACTTGACGAAAAGTTTTGAAAACTTTGAAGGGGGTCTTGTAGAAGCATGGAATTTCAGGCGCATCTATAGGCCAGAATTCCTATGCGCTTAAACAAACATGTGCCAGGGAGCTCAAACGAAGTACTTGGCATAACAAAGGACGACAATAGTATAGACATCAAAAGAAGATTTTTATTTCATATAAAAGTCTATTACATGTCTAAAAAAAGGTTTTACAAAGGAGAACTTCTACAAAAAGAAATATCCTAAGACTACAGCCAGGCGCAGCAAACTGCCATGGGCCCCCTGTCAAGCGCATCCTTCGTCAAGTGCATCTCTTCAGCGTCTCAGGCAGGCGCGTCCCTTCAGTGTCTCACTCAAGCGCGTCCCTTCAGCGTCTCAGTCAAGCGCATCTCCTCGACGTCTAAGTCAGGCACATCATAAAGTCTCAGCATATGCGCTCCACTTCGATCCGATCAAGTGCTTCCGCTAAAGGAGCAGCTTTGAGCATAACAAGAGCGGGCGATCAACCCCACTCTAGCAGGAGGAAGAGCTCTCCAAAGCCCAACGAAGAGGAGAGCACCGTAATTTCGATCTGCGGCTCTTCCAGCATAACAAAGATGGGACTCAAACGTCCTGATCTTTGGATGCAACCGGCACCTTCGGCCTGCATCGGGACCCTGCGATCCCGACTTTTGGATGTAACAGTCACCTTCACGAGTGCATACGAAGATGACTCGATGCATCTTCACCCTGGAGAGCGTCTTGGCAACAGAATGTACTCGGGCAAAGAAGTTCATATTCGTCGAGAAGTCAAGGGTGAGACAATAAAACTCTCTTAAATTGTTGCTATTTATAGGCCAGGGCAAATCAAACCCATGCGCCAAGTGGCGACCTTTCCAAAGTTAGTACAATGAACTTGCATTTACGATGATGAATTTGTCTCTTCGAATTCAGCTAAGTCAGAGAGTCATTAAATGACCTGAATAACTCAACAGACAGAACAATAAGGATGCACCATCAGCACCAAGCGTCCCGTATGGATGCGTCCAATAAAGCACAGATCCTTGTGTCTTGGTGAACATGGACCTATGAGCTTAGTGGGATACAAATCGATGCACCACATCAGCTCATCACCCACCAAGCAATTAATGCGAAAGTGACAGAGTTAGCAGCACATCCCCCGAAGACTGAACAGTCGACAGCTTTCTGCAGAAAACAAAGCGCCACGGACGTCAGCATCATCATTACTCTCCTTTGACGATAAAAAGCCACGTGGTCGACCAACCACTCACATGCGCCTCTGCAGCCGTGCGCCCGAAGATTTCTATGTGCCTCAAAAGCCATGCACCTCTGACTTACTTCTGATCACAGAAGTCAAGTCGCTGCATATGCCTCCCCGGCCATGCTACTGAAGCCCCGCATGCGCCTCAAAAGCCATACGCCCAGACTGGTTCGTGATTCCTAAAGATTACGAGTCCCTCTCTACTAAATTTGAGATTTTTCATCCATGGACGTACGCTACGTGTCCTTTGACTCAGTTCAGCCTATGAAAGGGTGCTAACCACCCAAGATCTCAGCAACAGAAAGATCTTCTCACTGCCACGTGCCAGCCACAAATGCATCATGAAGGATTCAACTCACAAATCATGGCGCATCATCCATGCGCCTTGCTACTGTCAGCATCAGCCACATGGCGTTCCCATGTACAAGCACATCCTATATGTGCGCGCATGAGCAACCCAACCTGCTACTTATAAATAGAGGGATCATTTCCTTCTTTCACACACACACAGACAGAGACATATACAGACATACACCGTCAAAGATAGAAGTAACCAGATCATCAGAGTTACAGAGACGCATGTCTCCTCAGAGAGATCGGAAGAGACACTCAACGTCTTCTTCCCTCTCCGCAAGCTCTAACATCCAGAGCAACCCAGACCTTCAGAGAACCTAAGACCGTCGTCATATCGTCAACGGAGTCAACGCATTACCACTCGCTCCACCGACACAGGACCCAGATAAAAACAAAAGTGTACTCCTAGGACTACATCTAAGTCCTACATTGTAATAGTGTTCTGTTTGTAATTAAAATTCCAATCAAATATTTTAATGGAAAACACGATGACGTAACAGGTAACCTCAGTATGAAGATCATCTATTTGGCACTTCAATCGGATCTTGTCCAGAGGCTCAGCCTTTCTCGCGTTGAAGCCGTTGATGGTGGTATTCGATATCGTGAGACGGTACATTGGGATCCTTAGAGTTAGACCAGAATTCGAGGAATGATGCTGAGTGATAAGCCTGGGTCGATGTGAATGCAATCGACCTTGATGGCACCCACGTATCCTGGATAATATAGGGGTCGGTTGTGCCGGTTGTTCTTTAGCATCATATCGTGCTGCATGAAGGTGATGTTAGGAATCATCTTGACCACGCTATGGTAGTGTAGACACGTCGTAGGGTCTTCTTTGGCCTGCTTCACCTGCACGAGGTAAGCCTCTGTATTCTGCAGCGCCTCGCTGAGGGCGTCCCGAGTTGCTTGGAGAGCCGGAGACGCTCAAAGAGTGATAACCGAGCCGACGTGTTGGCCAGCTGCACCAGTATATTGAAGTTGTAGGGCTTGATTGGGCCTACTGTTGAGTCCTTTCGTAGAGGCTTATCGAAGTGGACCTCCTTCTGTTTCTACTTATCTGTGGCAGGAGGTTGAGATGGTCCGACTTATGCTATATCGGGAGTAGAATGGGTCACCGGTGGAGGCATCTCTTCTTCAAGAGCCAGGTTTTTCTTTCGTTGGAGAGCCTAACGAGTGGTCACCCTGGTGTCTTCTACCGAGGAGGAGACCATGCGACATGTCCTGACCTTCTTTCCTTTAGTCGGGCGCGCTGCTGGCATAATCATGTCAGAAGGGAGATCTGGATGAACCCACATTACTTCACCTTGCGGTGTTGTGAAGGGGATGAGGCCCTGAGCATTGTCCCTGGCGGGCGGAAGGTTGACGACTTCCATCATTGCCTTTAGGATAGGTACGATGCCGTCTTGAGCCTCAGCTATCGGAAAGCTTCCGAACTGTATCGTGACCATGTTGGCCGTCACTGTCTTTTCTTTGTAATCGAGGAAGATGACTTTGGCATCGATAAGACGTTGAATCTGCATTTTCAACACGTAGCAGTCATGTATTGAGTGGTAGATGTACTGGTGGTAATGGCAGTACTTAGGATTATCCACCTTTTCTACTTTGTCAGGACGCTTGGGAGGTAGAAGCTACAGCCTGCCACCTGTAGAAGCATGGAAAAGAACAAGATTGTCCATGCGGCTCAGAACAGGAAAACCCATGCGATTCAAAAACAGACGAGCTTCATGCGGCTCAAGAGCATCATGCAGTTCAAAAGTCACCAACTTGGACATGTGGCTCAAGCAACACCACGTGGCCTTCTGCGGTTCGCTTCTATAATTGGCAATTAAGCAAAGGCCCTATTTAATACTCTGACATAAAGGAGAACTGACGGCTCTGACATAAAGCTGCAATAATGACTCTGTAATAATGGTAGACTCCTAGGAAAACGAAGGAAATCTCTGACACAATCTATCAAACCCCAAAATCCTTCATGCGGCCTTGACACGTGGACAGTCTTATGCGGTCGTCTACGCTCATGCGGCTCAGATCATTTCCATACGTGGCCAGTCTTATGCGGCTCAGTAGGGAACAATCCTCATGCGGTTCAGATTTTCTAAGTGGCTCGCGGTTAAGACACGTGGCAAAAGATTAGTTTTTCTCGCATCCCTACAGCTAGCAGCATAATAATAGTGGGACACGTGGCATCAAATCAATCAAGATTTATCAACAAATCCCAACAACCAGGTTTAGTTCCATCCTCATAATTACTGGGATCAAATCAGATCATTTGCAATCATACAAATTGAACACGTGGCGGGAGATCCGAGCTTGGCATAACAAATCATGAGGATTTATGGCAATCATCATTAATTTCCCACAGAGATTTGATGCAATCCCCATTAATTGCCTAGATTTTCTACAATCAGAATTAATGGCCCAGATTAATTGATCTTTAACCGCCGACTTCTTGAGGAGGCAATCATTGCAAATCCTAATGATCGCATCCCATTCCTATAAATAGCAAGGTGCCATTCCCTTGTAAGTGAGGATTTTTTAGAGCACTAGAGCACCTGGAGAGACTTGAAAAGAGAGCGTAGAGAGAAAAAGGCACACACAGAGGGCATCCTGAGAGCATTTCTTCCCCGGAGCCAAGGCTGCATCCGATCGTCCAAGGAGTAAGGCAGAGCTGCCGTCGCTTTCCCGAGCCTCTACTGTCAGCCCCCCAGAATTTAAAATAAATAACTGTACTTAGATTGTTGTACCTAGGTTTTCGTCCCTAGGCTTTCTTTGTACAAGCAAGTTTGTAATGTGAAGTAAAAGTCCAGTCCACTGATATAATTGTTCTGTTCTTTTACAATTAATGGCAAACACGATGGCGACTCTGCTGGGGATAAACTTCTCCACAGCTGAGGAGTTGGTGATGCAATCGGATGCAGCCAAACGTGGCTCCACACAACAGAAGATGGTCGTCCGCTTCGACCAACAGGCGTTTGAAGAAATGCTCTCCGACGGGAGCGTTGGCCCGGTCCAGAAGCGAACCCGCACGAAAAAAGCTCGCAGGGAGTGGAGGCCAAAGTCATTTGCTCCTCCCCATGCTCTGGACGGAGTACTCTTTGCTGCCCAAGACAGCGAAGGCAAGTCTCATACGGCTCTACTTCAAACCATAAAGGACTCTGCTGTCCCCAAGTCCGGCAAAGGAAAGCACTATGATGCTGGACTTGCAGGGGCAAAGAGTGATTCTATGTACTCCAGGAAGAAGCCGAATAAAGGCACTAGCCGTAGGACAAAAACTCATGCGGCCGAGATTGCCAGCCACATGCATGATGTCCATGCGGCCGAAACTGCCAGTCGAATGCATAATACTCATGCGGCTAGGATTTCCAGCCGCATGGAGAAGACTTGTACGGCTGAGACTTTCAGTCGCATGAAAAAAGCCCATACGGCTACGACTGCCAGCCGTATGAAGAATGTTGATTCCAGCCGCATGCCGCCTGCTCCACGCGGCTCGGTCTACGATCGCCTCTCCTATGGTCCTGATCTCTCGTGCTCCCGAGAAAATATGTTTGACTCTCTCCAGCACCACTTAGACTATTCCTATTATGTGCCCTCACGCACTAGAGTGAAGAAGTCTAGGGCAGCGCGAGGTTGGCGAGCTCAGTCCACTGTCCTGACCTCTGACCATCCGAGCGTTCCACATACTGTTATGCGGGCCTCTAATGGGAAGTTGTACAGAACCACTCGAGTCCAGCCCCCGGCGACAAACGGACAGAGTGGTTCCCAAAAGTCTTCCAAAATCTAGGAAGCAAACATGGTCGTTCTGGACCCATCTGACTTGCGTGAGGCCATCCTCCACAAGCGCAAGGAAAGAGAGGGGGCCTCGGGGTGCAAAGAGTCCTCCCATGGACGTCACTGCACCCAAGTCATCGTCAACTGCTGTTGCAATAACGCGACGGTATGAAAAGACCGGCAGTCCATCTTCCAAAGACTGCAACAACCATGTTCAGAGGATGAGGCACTTCCCGTCGTCTCCTGCAACTCTGCTCAGAAAATCCCCGCCGATAGGAGAGGGAAGAAGATAAACGTTTCCAGCCCGAAGATTTCAACCACTATGACTAAGAGACTGTCGTCTAAACGATTGCCCACCACCAGAGTTTTCCAAGGTACCTGTTCAAAGATGAAATCTGCTACAGTGGGAGATTCATCGGCCACATCACTGGGGTTGCTGAAACTGGGGGTAGCACTCCTTCGAACCTCCACGACAATCCGATGTTCCAAGGAGACGAGCTGGGGAAAATAACTCCCCCATTAGATGCAGCAAATCCAGACGTCTCCGAGGACGTCCACAACTCCCAAGACGAGGCAAACTCAGAAGCTGGGGGTACTGTTCCTTCTGAGTCCGCATCAGAGGAGAACATTCCCACGTACCCCGATGACTTCTCGATACAGGGGTATGATTCGGAGGGTACGTCATCCACCGTCCCTTCACTTCTACTCATGTCAGGATGATATTCATGACAAACGACGAACAGGATGGTCCCAGTGATCGCCAACGCATCGACACTCTGGAGGCCATACTGCGCACTTTGGTCAAATCGGTGGACAAAAACAAAGCAGCCCTCCCTACGCTGCAAGGAGGGACGCCTGGCCAAACAAACTTGGGTCCCGCGGTCAATGCAGACTCGAACTCAGCGGCACCAAAATCGGGCAATATTCCTCCTGAAATGTCGGCTTCTACCACTGCAGACAAAGCTAGAGAGGCAAGAAGAGAGGTCCAGGAACTCCGAGCCATGTTCCACGCTCGAGAAAACTGCCAAGACCTCAGGATACGACAATCGTATCCCGCTGCGTGGAGAGATGTTCCCTTCCCACCAAAATATAAACCATTCCGTATCAATCCATATGATGGGAAGACCTCCGCAAGTCGGTACATCACTTACTTCGAGGTCACCACCGACCATCTGCCCCATGACGATGCCAACCTTACACGATTATTCATCGGGGCATTGGAAGGAGTCGCCTTCGACTGGTACCGTAACCTGCCAGACAGCTGCATCCACTCCTTCGCCAGTTTCAAGCACATGTTCTTGGAAAGATTCTACGAAGTAGGACAGGATATCATAATGTCCACCCTTATGGATGTCGTTCAAGGGGATAAAGAGCTGACAAGGAACTATATTGAGCGGTTTCGCCAAACCGCCATAAAGTTGCCGTCTGGTAATCCGGATTCCTCCTTAATTGAAATTTGCCAAAAGAGACTGCTCCCAACAATCAGCCTCTGGATGGGTGAAAGTCAATTTAAGGACTGGAAGACATTTATCATCAGTGCTACTAGCGCTGAAGACAGGTTGAAGAAGGCTCGCCAACTGGGATTGCACATCTCGGAGGGAGAGGACAAGGGTAAGCGCCCTAATACCAACAACAACAATGGTGGAAACTCCTCCAACAATCGGGACAACAAGGGCAAGCAGGCTATGGTGGCCGACACAGCCCAAAAACCTAAGTCAAAATCGGTAGACAAGCAATGGCCGCAAATGACCTACTCCTTCGAAGACGGCCATATCAAGCCCATCTTGGACATGCTCATACAAGGAGATAGAATTCAGCTCCCTCCACCAAGACGGGAACCGCGACCGACAGAAATGGAGAACCCAAAGTACTGCCATTACCACCGCTACGTCCACCATGCTACACACGACTGCTACCAACTAAAGCGATACATCCAACATCTCATCGATTCGAAGGCTCTGGCCATTGATTTCGAGGAGGTGACCATGGCAGCCAATATGGTGTCAGTACAATTCGGCAGCTTCCCTCCAACTGAGACTCAAGATGGCGTGATACCCATCCCTCGGGCGACAATAAAAATTGCTAACCTTCCACCTCCTCGAGATCAGGCTACTGGTTTGGAACCCCTCACCACGTCACGAGGAGAGGTCATGTGGGTCCATCCAGATTTGGTGCCAGAAGTGACTCAGTCCACACCACCCTCCATTGGCAAGAAAGGGAGTAGAAAGGTCAAATCATGCCATACAGTTTTGGCAGATATCGAAGAAGCCACAGCTGTCATCACTCGGTCTGGTGTTCAATCCCAACCTACACCAGACAATTCGACTGAAGAACATCAGTCGACCACTGCTGACACTCCGGGACCTTCCCATCCTTCGACGACTGACAAGCCTAGGCTGAAGGAGACTCGCTTTGACAAATTCCTCCGAAAAGAGGCACCTCATGGGCTGAAAAGTCCTTAAAACTTTGACATCTTGGCGTAATTGGCCAACACACCGGCCAAATTATTATTATACGAGCTCCTGAGACTCTCCAAGGATGTTCGTGCGGCTTTGAGCGATGCACTCCAGAACGCTGACGCATATCTAGCTCAGGTCAACCTCACGGGAGAGAGCCCGCCTGCAAATCTCCAAGACAGCATTTGCACGGGAGCGATGCCCAACATTGTCTTCACTCCACAGGATATGCTCAACAAAACCAACCTGCACGATCGACCGTTATATTACACTGGATACATCGGCAACGTAAAGGTGGATCGGATGCACATTGATCCTGGTTCTTCTATAAGCATCATCCTGAAGGGTCTGTTACATCATCTCCGCATTCCTATGCATCGCCTGACACCAACAAGCACCGCCATCAGCTGTTTCAATTCGGGCAGGAGTTACCCAATTGGGAAGATTCGCTTGAAGTGCCAAATTGGCGATCTTCAGTCAGAAGTGACCTGTTACGTCATAGATGCGGACACTTCCTACAATATCCTCCTGGGGCGCCCTTGGATACATGATTATATGATCGTGCCTTCCATGCTGTACCAGTGCTTCAAGTATGTCGATAAATACGGCTTCGTGAGGACAGAATTTGTCGACATCGATCCCTTCAAAGGGGTCGAATCCTACTACTCAGACTCCTACCTATATGAAAAGTCGAAGAGGCACCTTGGTGAAGGAGATGTGCAAGCTCGTACTGAGACGGCCACAGGATCAGAAGAACCTCTGATGATCCACCTCCAAGCTCGCAAACCTGGCAAGACCGTACCCCTTACGGCCGCTCTGCGTAAGGATACGATCAGTCTCTCGGCACAAGAGAGGCGAATGATAATCCGGCTGCCAAGGTCCAGCCAAGTGCCAAGACCCACAACAGAGCTACTGACAATCAGACTACCTAGAGTCGGCCAGCCACAAACGGAGAAGCTCAATCCCTCCGACCAGCCAATGACGATACGTCTTCCCAAAAAGAATCGTCAGCCCGATGCAAAGCCTGGGGCTTCTAGCGAGCCAACCACTCCCCGTCCAGCATCGAGTTCCAAACTGGGGGTTGCTAGTTTGCCAACAACTCCACATTCTGCTCTACCAGCAGAACCCCTGATGATCAAGTTGCCTAAGTCATCCTCTCAGTCTTCATTTATACAGGGGGTGGCCGAAGAAGAACCAGAACTGGCCAAGTATGTGGCCGCTCACACTGATGTTCCATCCGCAGCTGATGTAATCCCGCTAGAAAAGATACGTTACTTCATCAATAAAGGGCTATCTTTGAACTACATCGAGCTTAATAAGCTTTATACAATATATGCTATGGAACACGGTATAGGCGCTCACCTACACACACAGGTGACGAATGTTTACACCGCAAATCAGCTCACTCCCGCGAAAGATGCCTACTACATAATCGAGGGAGGGGATCATCCAATCATCTTCGGTCGGAAGAATGATCCACAACCCTTCACTATAGAAGAAGTCGATCTCGAATCAGACGCCGGGAGACTGCCTCTCTATCTATATAGCCCCCAATCCAAATATCTAATACAAAAACAGGGGTATAATCTGGAGACTATGCCAGGTTTGAAGTATGGCACTGGTCGACGATTACCTTTAAAGTTGCCGGTCTCGGCTGGCAAACCACAGGACTACTACAACAAGCCCCGATGCGGACTGGGGTATGTTACGCCTACAACGACCCCTGAAAGCTTAGATGAGGAATGCGACTGGCAGTCACACTCAACCGGATCACCAACTTCTTATTCGGATACCAGCATCGGGGATGTATTCAGACAGGTCTTGTCTGTCAATATGGCGTTCGCTGATGCTTACGAAGATTGTGAAGACTTTCCTTAACTCCTCGAATTAGAGCCGTGGGCCCAACAGCTGGATGCGCAATGGGAGAAGCAGTTTGAACAAAGAGAGCCTCATACTGAAGATGAGGTTTAAAGAACGCTGGCACCACCTATCAGAGAGCTATGAGCATCTTCTTTAGAGACCACTTGCACAAAACAGTGGAGTGCTATGTTGACGACATCGTCGTCAAAAGTCGCTCTAAGGAAGATCATCTACATGATCTAAGGACAGTGTTTGACCTAATGCGAGCGTACAATTTAAAAATAAACCCTACGAAATCCTTCTTGTGCGTATTCAGCGAAAAGTTCTTGGGTTTCATTATCACCTCCCAAGGTATCCACATAGACCCTGAGAAGACAAAGGCAATCATGGAGATGGGTCCCCCGAAAATCTCCGAGAACTCTGAGGCTACCAAGGAAGGTTAGCTTACATTAGGAGGTTCATTTCCAAGGCTTTTGTCCCTAGGCTTTCTTTGTACAAACGAGTTTGTATTGTGAAGTAAAAGTCCAATCCTCCGATATAATTGTTCTGTTCTTTTATAATTCATGGCAAACACCACCCTTGGTCAGCTTCTCGAATAATTCAAGCGTGTCTTTGTCATTGAAGGAGTAGGTTTCCTTCGGCTTATGCGCTTCGGCTGGCTTGGAGCTCACGAGCACTAGATCCTTTATAATATTGATGGCCATAGCTTACTTGCCTTTACTGTCTCTTACTTGCTTCCTTTTATCTTCAATAGACGGGAAGTTCAGACCCAGGAGTTGTGCGTCCTGTGCCTTCTTATGAGCTATGTCTGCTTCAGTAATGAAGGGCGTCCACTCGGTGCAGGGAGCACTGTGCCATAATTTGATGACAGGGATCATATTCTTGCGGTATGAATCCATGAGCATGGGCTCAGGCTTGTCCAGAGGTAGCCTTAGGGCGGCCTGGCAGAAGCATTCAATGTACGCTCGTACGGGCTCCTTTTTCTTTCTGAACGATGTCCATAAGAGTAGACATCGCCATGTCCAGCCCTCCTTCATAGGACTGTTCCAGGAACATGTTCTTCAGGTCTTCAAACGATTTAATTCAGTTGTCGGGCAAACTGCAAAACCATTCATAGGCCACCTCCTATAGAGCTCCAACGAAGATGTTGGTGAGAAGGGCATCGTCCTTTGGCAGGTATCATGTTACTAAGTCAAAGTATCTCAAGTATCGTCTGGGAGACTCCTTAGTATCATAAGGGGTGATAGTCTGTGGTTTATATTTGGAAGGATAAACCATATTGTCCCACTCAACAGGATAAGGCTGTCGGGTGCCTATCTTTCGGAGTGTAGCTCTCTTTTCTTTGGCATCATGGCGAGCATATAACTCCACGAGCGCTTGCTGTATTTTGTTGGATACTACTGGATTGATGGTCGACAGAGTAGCCGACAACTGTACAACTTAGTTTATGACGGGCAGGGTACTAGACCCATCACGAACCGTCAGAGCCGCAGGTGTGGAGGCAGTGGGAACCAATCTGTCCTTGATCTCCAGAACGACGGAGGCTAAAGTCTTCATGGATATGTTCAATGCGTTAAGACTTCCTTTGAGAGCCTCAATGCGTTTCTGCTGATCAGCACTTCCGTTTGATTCTTCGTTGTCATCAGTCGCCATGTACACAGATGCTATGTACGTGTAAGTAAAAGGGGTGGTAGATCTTTCGCTTTCTGGTTCGAAGTGCTGGTGCTCATCGTCTTGTTGGAAGACTAGAAAGTTGCGATCGTCCTCTGACTCAACATTTTTCCTACCCCTAGTCTTGTAATTGCTTGCGTTCACAGAAGTGTCGATGTCATACGTCTCTTCGTCGTACTGAAATGAAGGGTTGTTATGCACCATAGCAGGCTGGCTACCTTCAGTAGGTGCATCGGTCGATGAACCATCTTCTTGCGATGATGATCCGTCCTCGGAGCGCGTGTGTTGGAACATGCCTTCCTTGGGCACAGGCTTCTTGCTACCTCCAGGCCGGTTTTTGGACTTGCCAACCGTGGAAAGGGGTTTCTTGGGTAGCTTCTTCTGGGATGGAGAGTCCCGAGCAACATTGCATGAAGCAACACGGAGCTCTTCTTCTTCCTCACAAGTTCTCGGTCGTAACCTTTGAAAGACGGACCTCCTCTTTGGCGATGATGGATCTGCTTGACAACAACAACAGTTGATGGTAATTTGAGTACAGTTGGGTCTTGATTTAGACACCAACTTTGTCTCAGATTCTTCTCTTATTCTACGCTCGGAGGGAGCAGACGAAGTCTTTAAGCCTCTACTTCCTTCGTGTACACAGGAGTACTGTGTGCAGTCGAATAGATATGGAGGAGGCATTCTTCCTTCAAATTCCTGTGGGTTAGGTCCGACTATACCTCGATCAGAGAGTAACTAATGACGTACCCCGGCCTTGAGTAGTACGAGTAGGTGCTCAAGGGATGACGGGGTTCTACCGGACGAGGCTTCGGAGAGTCTGGGATGGTCTTATATAGCTTTCCATCGACTGCACGTGTTACTGTCAACGCAGGCCTCCGGTCTGCCATTGGCATAGCACTTTGATCAAATGGGGCGAGCGCTGTCTTGGATCTCCTTCTACCACGATTAGATGATGCATAGTATTCAGAATCCAACATGGCCATATCTGATGGAACGGTTATTCTGTCGAAGACAGAAGTTGTCACCGGTGCAGCATCCTCCACGAGCGAGCGAGGCGTCATCTGCTCCTTTCGACGTTGTGCCTTTGTCACGCTTGCCATAGGATAACCGCATTCTTCTTTGTGTTTACCGAACATGGGGTCTGAGAGAGATGGCCTGGCATCAGCGGTCGAAGGGATCTTTAGGGCTTCTTCGACGAGGGGGGTCTGAGACGCAGTCCCCTCCGTCGTGCTGCTTATCGCAGCCGCCTTAGACACCCAGGTCCGTCGAGTCTTCTTCGGTTTTAGATCCGCTTCGAAGGGCTCGAATCCTCTTCAGAAAGGAGATGTTCAAAGGCTTGTTGGTCGAAGCGTACGACCAACATCTTCTGAGAGGATCCCAGCAAGTCATCATCGAATTACGTCACCACCTTCTCGTTAGAGGAAAAGGTAGTCCCCAGCAGAGTCGCCATCTTGTTCGACATGACAAAAGGTTGAACGAACTTTTTGTATATTGAACGTAAAAAAGATTAAAATTGATTCTTATGCGAAGAAATCTAAGTACAAAAGTTTCTGGGAAAGTGTGACGGTAGATATCGAGCACTACAGCGGCTCCTTTACTCCGTTGACGATCGATGATGATACGAGACTTGCTTTGTCTTTCTGGTGCCTTTGATGGAACTCTAGGGTTGTCGATCAGTAGGACGTCGAAGTTGAAGATTTTGATAATTCTGTGGATCTTCTTCTCCTTGTCGATCCTGTTGTTGGAGGAAAACCTCCCCTATTTATAGGAGAGAGGGGCACATATACGATGTGTATTAGGGTTTCGAGATATGAAAGAATCTGCCGTCCTTTCACGATGCGGGCTTCTGTGGTGCTAACATGTGGCAGGTGTTGAGATTCCCCTCAAATGAGATCTCTGGTGGTTATCAAATAACCGAAGGAGGTGATACATGGCGTGTGTCGATTTGCTTGTTCGGATATAGCCGAGCAAATCTTAGGATTTCATCTCAGATTTGGATTCTGTGTAATCTTCGTCCGAGATTTAAATCAAATTGATAAGATATTTGCATTTATCAACTTGATCAATCCCAATCCTATTTTTGAGAGAGGCGGTTTAAGCAAACCGATTGGGTGGGACCATGCCGTCTGAGCTTCAGGCAAGGCTGGCTGCACTTCTGGGAAGACGAGTAGACTATGCTTCTGGAGACGACGAAGCCTCTGTGCTTTAGGGCGACAAGTGGACTATTTTTCGATGACAACGAGGCCTTTGTGCTTTTAGGGGCAACCAGTAGGCTGTGTTTCGGGTAAAGTCATTGTGCTTTAGGGCGACGAGTAGGCTACGCCTTCAGATAGACCATTTTACTGTGCTTTAGAGTAGCAGCCGGGCTTGTGCTGGAGGCAAACGGTGTCAACCAAGTCTTTGCTGAGAAAAAGGGGCCGTTGAACGGGCCGGGTACTTGGATCAAAGCAGCTGTCTGCGCTTCTGAGAGAGGGATGTACTGTCTGCGCCTTGGAAGCAAAGGAACACAATGGGGTGCCTGCGCCTCCGGTTGAAGACAGCTTGGCTTTTAAGTCTTATTTTTAAGAGAAGTAAATGACTACCCTTGAATGCAGACTCCTTCTTAATTGTAACCGTTAATTAGAGAATTCCAATGAGCGTTTGAACAGTTTGGAGACACACTTGAATGGGCCTATTAATTGAGATCCATTGTGCTGAGTCCTAGGCTCATCCCATTAATGAGGGAATTTTGACCGTCGGCCAAGTAGCCTATAGTTTGGACCACTCCCGATCTTATAAAAGGAAAAATGTTCCTCTGAAGAGTCACTATCTTCTTTCTGGCACCCTTCACCACCATGATTGATCCAGACTTAGCTTCAGACCACGTATGCACTTTGATGAAGACTAAGTCTATTATAGACTCCTCTAGGGTCTGCTGAACCTGTGATCTATCCTTTGTAGAAGAAGTAGGATTAGTCTTTTACGTACAGCCTTGATAAATCTGTACTAGATCTTTGTAGGCATAATAATAACAGAACTTCTTTCTATATCTTCTGTTGTCTTTTTAATACTTGGTTTGCGCCTTTATATCATCTGTGCTGTGGTGGAGGAATGTTATCAGCTGAAATTTTTTATGCTTCTACAATTTCCCTTCATAACCCAAATCCAACTTCAATTCTCCTAACAACCTGCATCCCCTTTTTTATTACCTGATATACTCACCTTCACTTTAGATAAATCAAATACCCAATGTAAGACCAAGGCCAAGTACCTGGACCCCTTCTCATTTACTGATTCCCTACTCCAACTCAACTATGTATATACCAAAACACTACTTACTAGATGTTCCAAGACCTCTTAACAGTTCATACAACTATCCCCTACTCTAAAACCTGCCACATGGATCAAACTTTCTATGACTGATCAACTGATACTTTGAACCACTAAGTTTCCTCTTTCCTTCACAAATCTGCACTCTATATCCTCTCAACAGGAATTCCCCTAACCTGGGACCCCTTAATCCTTATACATACAACTAATATGTAATACATCAATCCTGTTATTTCCTAATACCCCAAAACTCTCACTAATAGGACTGAACAAATAGGTAAGGACGGCTGAACATATAGGCAAGTAATCGCCAAATCCACATTCAGTTACTAGGAATGAGCCATAACCCCTTACTTATTCTTAACTAATACAACTAAAACTCACTCTTCCTCTAGCCTATGTATCTATACAACACTCACAAAAACTAATCCCTTTTTCCTTTTTATCAGTTACTGTTGCTAATACAGAAATAAGAGCCCTGTACATGCCAAATCACTTTCCACTACTCACCATATAAACTGACATTAAGACTGAAACAAATTATACACATAATGGGACTGGCATTAAGAGTTCAGGAAATTAGTAGAAAGAACAAATAAAGTCAAGGACATAATAATGATGACAGGACACGGATAACTGGGGGCTGCATCTATAGTGCAATATGGATAGGTAAGATGCAGTGGTCTAACACCAGTTAGATGAGAGCATTCAGTCCAGAGACTGAACTAAAAATGCAGGGAACTAGCCAAGTAACTGATGCCAAACTCATTTGGGACTGATCAAGTAGGTAATATGGATAGAGCAAATTGGGGGCTGTACATATAAGGTAAATGGGACTATTAATGAGGAGGTAAGGACATGACAACGAACTGCTATCTATAGTATGCAGTGGACAAGTATACAAATGTATGGGCTGGGCATGTTCTAAAGAGCCTAACAAGAATGGTACAATATAAGGTCACAGTTACTAAGTCCAACTGAGGACTGATATTTAGATTATCAAAGGAACTGAATCCCTATGGCTATTCCACCCTCTCTCTCTAACTGCTACTGCATTTGCTATTGCTATAGTATATGGCCAATCTCGAGCTCTCTACATATACCACTGATACCACTAAGGCCAAAAGACTGATGCACCTATACACATAAGTATATAGACATACAACTATGTAGGTAACAAGGTTAGTCTAGGATACTTTCTCACACTCTTCTAAACACACACAACTCACACTCATGACTGATACATCAAGTATCGAAGCCCCCTTCCCTACATTTCCAATATCCACAGACCAAGTCATAGACTGTACTTTGGAGCTAGCTGCTAACCTCTTCCTTTCTCCCTAATGGCTGAACAAAAGAGTGAGGAGACTGGACAGCAAAAATTATGTGGACTGAACTTTGTTTGATATGGATTGAATTAATGTGGACGCAGGGGACTTAGGACTGAACCATTATTTGTTAGGGACTGAAAATTAGATACCCAGGGACTGATCTAAGGATGCGGGATAGAACGACTATACTATGGACTGAACTCTCAAAGAGACAGGACAGGGATAAAACGCATGAATACCAATACTTGAAATTAGAATAAAAGGACTACACAACCAAATAGTGAAATAGAATGGAATATGTATTAAACAGAGTGAATAGTAACATTATACTCAATGCAAAACCCCAAAATCGATATTAACCTAGCAAAACCCTTAAAATAACACTAGATAACCATAATATATATAAAATATGGTAAATCACAACATTTAGAAACTAAAATTAGGCTATCAATGCTCTAATGGTCATTTTATCAAACACTTGGTGTGCGTATTCGATACTCTCGTGATACGCACTCCAAATGGATCCAAACTTGACACAAAGCATGCCTATATAGTCTACAACACTAGCAAGACCTAATTTATCAATCTCACAAACCTTAGAATCCTAATTTCAGATTTTCCCTAAATTGAATCAAAATCGATAGAGGAAAACCTTCAAACAGAAAGATGAGAGCCTCAACTCCTCTCTAATGGCACCCTAATGGAATAGGAGTCCTAAAGGAATGCATCTACACTAAAAAAAAATATGAAGGGTTTATAGAGCTCTTACCAATTAGGAGATGGATTTCCAATAAAATGTATCCAAGATTAAACTCCTCTAAGCTCCAATCCTTCCAAGCTAGCCAATATAGTCGTCTCCACTCCAAGAGAAAGAGAATGAAACTAATTTGGAAGAATTTGGACACAATTTGGGAGTAGGGGGATTTGGGGAAGAAGGCTCTAATTACGGTGAGGGTTTGGGATGAAAGTGGGAAGAAGATGATGAAATAAGGCTATTTAATGAGGGTGGGCTGCTATGAGGGTTAGTTTTTAGGGTTTTGGTTTCCATTAATCCCCTCTCTAAGTCATGACAAGATTAGGAATTAAACCTTCCTTCCTAATTAGGTGTTTAGTCAAACCTTCTAGCTAATTCTTCTAATCTAACTAGAGGCTAACTAAAGTTCAATTAGACTAGTCCTAATCATCTAGTTGGGTGGTCATGAAAAGTTGGTTTGGGTCTTCTAGGATCACTAACCACTATTCTAGTCAAAAGCTAACCATTTGTCATATTCAAGAATAACACGTGCACTATTTAATTATTTAAATAATTAACCAAAGTATATAGTTTAGTTTTAAAAAATAATTTATCACTCAAGATATAATATAAAATTTCAATAATAAAAACAATTAGAAAAAATTCAAAAATAGCCCTATTCCAGGAAAGTGTTGGTTACAAACCTACCCCCCTAGAAAAATTCCGTCTTCAAAATTTAAAGTTGGCTGTACTCCTTCTAGGTCAAACCCCAACAATCAAGGTCAAGAAATTTCTATCTAACAACCCACAAGATCATGGTCCTATTGGTCGTGATTTCACAATCTCAAACATGGTCACTAAACTATCTAGCGCAGCACAAATATCCTGACAGGTACTAATAGAATCACACAACAAGATGGAAAAGAAGAACACGAAGAGACATACCTGCTAACCCGTCACCCTTAGCATCGGGCTCTTCAACCATCACCGTAAAAGCCCTGCCCCTTTGGGGTGTATCCCTCTGATGGTGCAGGGCATAGTGTTACACCACAGGTGGCCTAGCTCCCTCTCTCTGATCTTGTGCTCCGCCAAATGGAGGTACGGTAGGGAAATTCTTCATCTAGTGAGCAACGGATCCACAGAACAAACATACCGTCAACCTTCTCCTGCAAACATCCCAAGTGTGTCCCGACTTTCTACAGTAGGCACAAGTAGGCACCCTCTGGTCATGTCCCCGAGGCTGATGCTGCACCTGCTGAACGGGAGCTCTAGTTGGTGCCAAAAACTGCTGGGGCTGGTGCACTGCCTTCTGCACAAAGGGATGCTTCGCACTAGCGCTTGTACCCCCTGAATCATCTTTGCCTCTCTTGGACTTGAGCTCCAAGTCATCCTCAGCTGCAAGAGAGCCTGCCAAGATCATCTCAAAAGTGGCATCGTGGTCACTCTTGGTCAGTGACTTGACCTCCTTGATCAAGCCCTTGCAAAACTTCCTAGCCTTCACCACATCATTCAGCCCTTCTACGAATCTGTCCAGACGACAGAACTCCCTAGTAAACTCCTCTACTGTCATGTTTCCTTGGACAAGGCCCTCGAACTGACTCTCCAAGGCACTGAGAGCCATATCCGAGAAAAATTTCTCTTTGAAAAGCTTTTTGAACTCCTCTCAAGTCTGCCCTTCAACTTCAACCCTGGATCGATATGGTACCATATCATGGCAAGGTCGAACATCTGACTGCCTGTCGCCTCAATCTGTAGACTATCAGAAATCTGTGCCAGATGGCAGATCCCCTTAATGTGCTCAATCCAATCGTCCGCATACAAGATACCCTCCGTATCATAGAAGTCCTTGGGCCTTATCTTCTAAAAGTCGATGATAGTGCCCGGCCTCGGATGTTGAGCCTGACCTCCGGGTGGCTGGACTTGAGTCACCCTCTCAACTACCGCCATCGCCACTTGGTGAGCATTATCAATGCCCTATCTCATGTCGACAGACTAACGGCGCTGAGTGTCCATCATCTCTCTGAAAAGCACAAACAGTTACATGATATCCACCGGGGCAGGAGATGGTGGTGAAAGCTGAAGAATATCAAAAATAACTAGAGAAATCCTCGGAATAGGTGGAGGAGGATCCCCGAAAGCAGCAGATACTCCCATATGAGCAGACATAGGGAACGGAGCAGTCCTAACTGCATACTGAACCAGACGAGAGGTGGCAGACCTCTCACTAGCAGTTTTTGGGACAGAGCAGTATGATCGAGTCTTCGACCGCATCCTGAAGACAGATCAAACAAGAGGTCAATAACGGTGCAAGGATGATATTATCAAGGAAGGATATGTATGAAATCAGATTATTTAGATTTGAAAAATGTCCGTAGATTCAAATCTATGGAAATTGCTAATTGTGATTGAGTATCCTCTCATCTAAAGCATATTCCTTATCTCCTATCGTAGGCTACCAGTAGTACAACTAAATTGTCGTACTACCACGATATCGCACAAATACGAATCTCAACCGGTATGGGCCACTACTAAAAATGTGTCACGACCCGCACCCGATATAGGGGCACGAGTGCTTAACAGCGCCCAGCCTACGCCGCAGAATCGGCAGTATAACGCTATCAAGGTCGTTAACTAACAAACTCACATAATTGATGGAACTGGGGATTCCCAGGACCCATACTTTGGTGTGCGTATTGATCGATAGAAAGTTAAACAAATTTAATACGTGTTCTAGCCCTTCATAGGCGGAAACTAAGGTTCACGAATTATACATGCGACAGGAAGAAGACAAGTAGTTTCTGGCAATCTCGAGCGGACGACCCCAAGATCTTCTGTACGTATTCCTTCCTCGAGTTGGACGTCGTGTGGGCGACGATCTTCCAACCTTTTCTTCTCCTTGGCAGCCCTCTCTTTCTCTCCTTACGTGAATCATGAATTTAGAGTAAGCTTCAGATTTCTGATCAGTAATTTTCTAGAGAATAGAGGATATATATAGGCTACGACAGGGACCATGAGAAAAAATTTGGGTTAGGCCTCCTAACAGGTCTGAATATCCCGTGTTCAGCCGAACACACAATCCAGGCCCATTAACAATAACTCGATCCACTAATAAGCTATTGTTGTACTACCTCCCTAATCCCAAATTATATTTGTGGGCTCCTTTTATTATATGCTCGTTTGGCTCCCCATGTTAAGATATCGAATGTCCGTCGATCAAATTATGTTACTGACAACTATATTGATTCAACATCTTTTATTCTGCTCAACATTATTTGTCATGTCGGATATAATCCACCTACAGGGTTTACATGACAATCCTTATGAGCTCCTTAAGGGGACATCATCAACCCGATGTATCGGGACGTGGATTCTATTTATAATCAACAGCCCATCATATATACAATGTTATTACCCAATTCATAGAGGTTGTTGACCTATAATGAATCTAACTCTTTCATGAGTTAAAGTAATGCACACTGCATATACATGTCTGTAATTATATCCGGATTAAGAGTACAAGTATCCATAATAACAGAGGTGTTTGTTCTCTTATGTAGTCAGTACAAAGAGAACAACCTTAAGTGGTCCTGTTCAATACACACAAAGTGTACTAGTATAAACCTATAGTCAAGATAGACTAATACCAGATTACACTATAACCTTTCCAATAGATTGTCCAAGTCCATCTAGGTTGTGAACTATTTATATATTCTATAGGGAACTGATAATATGATTTTCTGTGTGACACCACACACCATATTATCTACAATATAGAATATCAGACATTTGTATTAACACTTGCAACAAATACAATATGCAAACATTTGTCCATATGTTTCTCATTCAAAGTTTAAGAAAATAAGGTTACTACAAAAGTGATACTTTTAGTATATAATTCTAACAATCTCCCACTTATACTCAAAGCATTGCTTTTCAGTATACTGTTACAAATCTTCCACTTATAATTAAAGCCATGCATGCTGCTATACATCTGACTCACATTCCCTCAACATGACTATCAAAAGCCTTAGATGGTAAGCTCTTTGTAAAGGGATCAGCTAGGTTGTCGGCTGATGCTATCTTGATCACATCAAATTTTTCTTTTTTTACGAAATCTTGTATCAGGTGGTACTTGCGCTCAATATGTTTACCTGTCTTATGGGCTCGTGGTTCCTTCGAGTTTGTAACTGCACCACTATTATCACGATAAAGTTTAATAGACTTAGGTAAACTAGGTACCACATTAAGTCCAACAGAAAGTTTCTAAGCCAAACTGCTTCTTTGGCTGCCTCAGAGGCTTCTACATACTCTACTTCCATGGTAGAATCATCAATACATTTTTGTTTGATCCTCCTCCACATAATGGCTCCACCTCCCAAAGTAAACACATAACCTGAGGTAGATTTCCTGGAATCCCTATCCGACTGAACACTACCAAAATACAGTCAATTAGCGACGGCTATTTAGCGACGGATTTTATCTGCCGTAATTAGCAACGGACTTTCGACAAATCACCGAGGGATTACCGACGAGAAGCCAATAATTTTTTATTTTTATTTTAAGGGTGAGAAAAGGTCGCCAGTTCGTCGTTACGGCGTCGGAGAAATAGCGACGGATTTAGATCTGTCGCTACGTAGTCGATTATTTGGCGGGAAATGTTGAAAAAATGGTGGGACAAATTTACGACTACGTAGCGACGGAATATCCATCGGAAGTTATGTTAGTATAGCGTCTGACTAGCGACAGATAATATCCGTCGCTAGTCCGTCGCTAAATGTACGACCCTAACTTAAATTGAAACAACGGAGAAAATTTTTCATTCCCCCCAAATTCTCACTCTCTCTCCTCTAACGGCTCTCTCTCCGGCAGCTCTCTCTCTCTCCAGGTAAATCACACTCTCTCTCTCTCTTTCTCTCTTTCTCTCTCACGGTGTTCGGGGGTTGTGGGTGGCATTGGGGTGCGCAGTGGGGCTGTCGGGGGCTGCGTTGGCGGTGGGGGCGTCGGAGGCATCGGGGGCTGCGAGGGTGCTGGGGGCGTCGGGGGCTACGGGGGCGGCGGGGGCGTCGGGTGCTACGGGGGTGTCGGGGGCGTCGGGGGCTGCTGGACGGCGGGGGCTGCGGGGGTTGTGGGTGGCGGGTGGCAGCGGGTCGGGGCAGGGGGTCAGAGGGGGGAGGGGCGGGGGATGGCGGGTCGTCGGGTTTAGTGTACGCTGGCAGCAACAGATTTGAGGAGACAATGCAGGTCTGTGCAACAATATAGGAAGGGTGTTAGGAATGTGTGTATCAACTGCAGCAGGAATTGATGCAGCAATACCTGCAGTAGGTATGATAGAAGGCTAGAATTATCAGCTCAAACTAGATAACACATTATTTATTTAGAATATCGGATATTCTAAAATGGGTATAACTATCAAAGTCACAATGTTGTTCTAATAGCTGGATGAAATAAAGTGGTAATAATAGTTTTTAACACCAATTGCCTGCAACTGCGAATATGCCTTGTTAGAACTTGATTTTGCTTTCTTCTCTCCCAACTGAGAGCTAGTTGAGGACCGGACACTCTAGCTAACTTTACTTGTGCTGGATTTGGCTCCACGGGGGTAGTTCTACCCCTAGCTGAACTGCGAGCCCAAGTTGTATCTTGGTTAGACTTTCTCATGCCAGCTTGGCCACCTCATATGGATCCTCTACTTTTAGTATCTCGACTTGGTTGTCTCCAAACATCAGGCGCAGCGGATCGGGGCAGCGGGTCGGGGCAGCGGGTTGTGGTGACACTTTCCATTTTGCCATTAACACATTGAACCCCCTACTGCTATGATACACACACACAGCTATGCCACTCATCACCCCCTCTCTATCTCTGTAATATATATATATATATATATATATATATATATATATATATATATATATATATGTATGTATGTTGATATAACGTAATATAAGTATGCATGTTAGATAATGCAATGTAGTAGTAAAATATGAATGCAATGTATCAATCCAAGTATGCAAGCTATTTAGTGTTGTATTGGTATAGGTAGGCTTACCTATAGGCTATTTAGCGATGGTTTTTTATTTTAACGACGGATTTTCTTTGTCAAAATTAGCGACGGACTTTTGACAAATCACCGACGGATTACTGTCGAATATTTGGCAGGAAATGTTGGAAAAAGTGGTGGGACAAATTTACGACTACGTAGAGATGGATATCGAACTATCGCTATCGGTATCGAACTATCGGTATCGGACTATCGGTATCGGTATCGAACTATCGGTAGCGGATCCACCTCCTTAACCGTATGTACTTAGTATCGATCGTAGCGGAAAAGTATCGGTATATCGGTTTGGTATAGGTCATATCGGATGGTTTTGACCTTAGCGAATTGGTATCGTCCTATCCGATATGTATCGACCGTATAGCTAGGATTCGTATTGGCCTTATCGATTCGGTATCGGCCATATCCGATAGGTATCGGCCGTATCGGATATGTATCGACCGTATCAGATTAGCATGGTGGAAGAATTAGTAATAACTGTACTTAGATTTTTCTTTTCTCGAGCTAGAATACCATCGCAAGAAAGTCACGAGAGAGTAAAAAAAACTCATAGATATTGATGTTTACGAGATTGATTGGCCAATTATAGTAACATACATGTCGCACTTTCTATCATGAAAGGAGAGATTGAAGGCAATAACATACAGAGTTGTATTTCGAAAGAAGAACTCCTGTAAAATCTTTGTTCACAAAGCAAGCTATAGAGAATACAGAACAAGTATCGAGTTCATAACCTACATCGCAAGAGAAGTATCTTACTATTCTATGTCAGATCAGCCTGAGATAACTGAGAACATTAAGATACTTCTCTTGCGAAGGCCAATACCAATTTGATACGGCCGATACATATCGGATATGTATCTACTAATTCGCTAAGGCCAATACCAATTTGATACGGCCTATACCAAACCTATAGACGGATACTAATATGATGCGGTCGATACTAAGTACATCCGACCTATATTCTAGCGGATCCACCAGTTACATGATTACATACTAATTTTGTTTAGTTTGTCTTACGATACAGACTTTTACATCCAATCTGTGATGGATCGTTATTTTGTTGATCGTACATGGATGTACAAACGATAACACGAGAGCAGAATAGGTGTGAGTGACGATTTTCAGGCAGACGTGGAAGTATTTCTTAAGTATGCCATGAGCAAAGCTCAGTACATGGACGGTAACAAAATCAAATGTCCATGTCTTAATTATCGCAATAGATGTTACAAAGAAGTGGTGACTGTGAGAGATCATTTGACTTGTAAGGGTTTCGTACGTGATTACGGCCTATGGTCATCGCAAGGTGAACTATATGCGGAAAGACAGGTTGCGAATGCTGCTACTTATGCTTTTGATGATAATGCTGCAACGGATTTTGTCATCGAAGATGACGAATGCTCTGCTGATTATGGAGACCTGCAGAACCTTGCACGAGATATGGTGTACGACGCGACAGGGCCTAATTTTGATCCGAAGGATCCTAATCTCGAGGCGAAGGAGTTCTATGATATATTTCAGGATGCAGAAACTCCTCTATATCCTGGTTGTGAGACTTATTCCGTACTGTCAATGACGATGCGGTTGTTGAACATAAAGTCCAATTTTAACTTGCCACAAGCTTGCTATGATCGGATTATACAACTAATCAAGGAGGTGTTACCGAAGGAATCAAAAGAGCTTCCAAAAAAGTTCTACAAGTCAAAGATGATGGTCCGACAACTACGACTGGGGTACGAGAAGATAGATTATTGTCGCAACGGATGCATGTTGTACTACAAGGAGAACGAGGACATAGAAAGTTGCAGCTTTTGTAATGCGGATCGTTACAAGCCAGTCAGGAAAAAAGGAAGGTCAACTAAAAAATGACATCCTTACAAGTATATGCATTACTTGTCGATCACGAAGTGCTTGCAGAGGATGTATATGTCTCAGAATACAGCAGAACACATGACATAGCGCAACGAAGAATGTACAAAGGACGATGGAGAATTGTCACATCCTTCGGATGGAGAGGCATAGAAATATTTTGATTTACGTCATCCAGATTTTGCTGCAGAGCCTAGAAATGTACGTCTGGCGCTATGTTCTGATGGCTTCGCCCCTTTCGACAGTCGGGATCTCAATACTCCTGCTGGCCGATTATTCTTATCCCTTATAATCTGCCACCATGGATGTGTATGAAGACTTCTTATATGTTCTTGATAGCTACCATACCGGGTCCCAAAAATTCGACGAAGAACATCGATATATATTTACAGTCGTTGGTGGATAAGCTGAAACATCTATGGGATATCGGCGTCACGACCTATGATATTTCTAGGAAACAGAACTTTCAGATGAGAGCTTCACTGATGTGGACAATCAATGATTTCCCCGCATACGGTATACTGTCGGGATGTAGTACTCACGGTACCATGTCTTGTCCGATATGCATGAAAAATAGTAAGGTGTTTCGCCTTAAGCATGGAGGAAAAACTTCTTTCTTTGATTATCACCGTCAATTTCTGCCCGCGAGTCATCCTTGGAGAAAGAACAAGGACGTGTTCAGAGCCAAAAAACAAGAATTTTCTCATCCGCCTGCCAGATTGTCGGGATACGATATTTAGGAAGATGCAAAGGACTTGCCCACTGTAATGGAAGATCCATCGAACAATCGTGTCGATGGGTTCGGACAAAGCCATAACTGGACCAAACGGAGTATCTTCTGGGACTTGCCTTATTGGAAAGATAATCTTCTAAGGCATAATCTTGATGTTATGTATATCGAAAAGAATGTGTTCGATAATGTCTTCAATACCGTCATAGATATTAAAGGAAAGACGAAGGACAATCCAAAAGTAAGATAAGATATTACCGAGATATGCAAGCATCCTTATCTGAACTTGATACAAAGGGGAGCTGGTGGACAATTAACTAAGCCGATAGCACAATACACATTGAGCAAGGAAGATAGATTAATAATCTGCAAGTGGGTATCTACTTTAAGATTTTCCGATGGCTATGTGTCGAATTTGTCTAAATGCGTTGATCTCAATGAACGCAAGCTAACGGGAATGAAGAGTCACGACTGCCACGTATTTATGGAAAGATTATTGTCCATTGCTTTAAGAGTTGTTGCCTTCTGCTGTATGGGTTCCGTTGGCCAACTATCTACATTCTTCAGGGATATTTGTTCAACTAAGTTGACGGTGCAACACATGGTTGAACTTGAGGAGAAGATTATCTTAACAATTTGTAAGTTGGAGAAAATATTTCCTCCGAACTTCTTCGACAGCATAGAGCATCTACCGATTCATCTAGCATACGAAGCCCGTGTCGGTGCATCTGTTCATTATCGATGGATGTATCCATTTGAAAGGTACATAAAAATCGATATAATTTAACTTGAATTTTAGTGGATTTTAAAATTCTTTCTTAATTCTCAAGATAATTTGTCTCTCCAGATACCTATACCATCTAAAGAAGAAAGTTGGCAACAAGGCTCATATAGAGGCTTCGATATGTGAAGCATATCTTATCGAGGAGGTGTCAAACTTCTGCTCTATTTATTTTGATACTCATGTTAAGACAAATCAAAATAGACCTCAAAGAAATGACGAGGACGTTGAGGATGGTGGTATATTCAATGTAAGGGACAAGCCTGTTAGGGCTAGTAAAAAAGGATGGTTGACTGACGATGAGTATGATGTCGCTCACCGATATGTCTTGTTAAACTGTGACATACAAGAAGTGAGAGATTTAGAGAAGTAAGTCAGTACACTTGCACTCGTTATAATCTCTAATTTGATGAAGTAAGTGACTACACTTATTCTTATTCTCTCTAACAGTGTATTTAGAGTTGAAGTCAAAATGAGGACACCCGATATTACCGATGAGGGACTTCAAAGAGAGGTTGATTGTACATTTCTGTCCTGGTTTCGCAAATACGTAAGTAACTGAGATAATATGTTATACGGCTACCATTAAAATATAGGCATCTAAAACATGTAAATTATAAATATTTGTTTACAAGTTTTATTGCCTGAAATAACACTCACAAATGAGAGTGTTCGTTATCTGGCATTGGGACCGAAGAAGCAAACAAAGACTTGGCCAGGCTATGTCGTTAATGGCTTCAGGTTTAAGGCAACCCATAATGCTATAAATGTCGAATTTATCAATGACGGCATCAGTACCAAGGATTCCGGTGTTTGCATAAGAGGCACCATCTATGACGACGAGCCAGACTTTGACTATTATGGAGTGCTTGGAGATATTGTAGATTTACAATATACTGCCCCATATGATATGCATATTATGATGTTCAAATGTGAGTGGTTCGATACGACACCAAATATCGGTTGGAGAATCGATAAACAATTTAAATTTGTCGATATAAATCATCGCAGGAGGTATAGAGGGTCCGATACATTTGCGATAGCAAGTCAGGCTATTCAAGTCTACTGTACAAGCTACCCAAGGTATCGTAGAGATCGATTTGACTGGTGGACAGTATGCAAGATTAAATCTAGAAATACATTTAACGTTGGAGACCCAGCAGACCAAGAGGACCAGATCGAAAAGTCCTAATACTTGGGACAACAGTCGGATACAATAGATATTGAAGATATTATTGAGGAAAATAGAGGGGAGGAAGAGGTTGATACACAAGACTTAGCTGTCAACCAGGGAAGAAAGAGGCATCTTGTCCCAAATATTGAGGCAGAAGAAGAAGAAGAAGAAGAATTTGATGGGGATATGGATACAGATGAAATCGATAATGAGGATAAGGATGAGGATGAGGATGAGAATGAGGATGATGATAAAGACGAGGCCGAGGACAAGAATGAAGACGATGACAATGATTAGGTTAAATATCATGGTATATTAAAAATACTTCCAATTACGTGAATTCAGTTTGACCTCATAAAAGCAATTACGTGAATTCATGCTTTTTACGTTCGATCATTTACTTATTATATGATTTTTCTTTTTTCAGATGGCACTCCTAGTCCTTTTTATCGCGGCAGCACTCGTCTCCCTGCTGGTGGTATATATATTTTAGTTTAGAATTTTATATTTATTTATACTTCTTTATTGTTAATTATGTTTATGTGTTCTATTTACAGGTCATGATGGCTGGCTGTGGTCGTGCTGCTGGTGGTGGTCGTGCTGGTGGCGGTGGTGGTGGTCGTGGTCGTGGTGGTGCTGGGGGTCGTGGTCGCATTCAATCTTCCTGGGATGTGACCCCATCCAGCGAACCCGACCCGGAGAGTACCCCAGGCACAGACTCATTCCGCCGTCGATCGATAACTTCATCGAGGCATGAGTCTCCATCCGCTAGCGGATCCGTTCCACCAACGGACCCACCAGTGGATCCACCAGTTACTGCACAGTGGGCCCTGGAGTACCCCCAAACCCGATTCCATCCGGTTACTGGAGAGTATATGCGCGGACCTGCGGATCCTCCGACGGCACCAGAGAGGCCGATAGGCGAGTTCCGACGAGAGCTATGGCCTGCGAGGTCCTCGTAAGTAAATTTGAGATAATTTATTAAATTTGTTTCATTTATTCAAGTTAATAATCCAGTGGTTGCTTCTTTGTAGGTTTTTTCCGTTTAATGTTGCCAGGTCTCTTGGAGTTATCAGGGCTAACTTTCATGGCCCCTACCTCAACTTTTCGTCGGTGCCCCCAAACGTGAAGTACGTCTAGCTCGACGAGTTGAGGGCATATATCTATATGTTATGGTTAATTATTAGTTACTCTTTAATCAACCATTTTTTAAATTACGTGATAATTGAATTTGTATGTTAGACGACATTCTGGTTGCCCCCCATCGCGAGGACGCGATCCACATGACCTACAGAAGCGCTGCCTCGAAGAAGATACGAGATATGATTCATGACCTTAAAATGGGGCAGACGAGGCCGAATTGGATTCGACAGGACGCTCTTGGATATGATGGATACTCATGCATACAAGAAGAAATCAGAGAAGGCGAAGGCGAATCGACGGACCGCGGGGTTTCATACGGGGGGATCAAGGCACCACGCAGCGGCGCTTGCAGATCTGGTAAGATACCACAAATTAATTTTACTATCGAATTCGGTAATAAATAAGAAGTTAATTAAATTCTACGAAAATTTCGTATGCAGACCCAACGGGCGGTGAAGGAGGAAAGGACGCAAGAATCGGTCACCATGCATGATGTACTCCAGCATACGCACAAGAGGCGGAAGGACGGGAGCTTCATCAACGAGAGGGTCAAGGAGACTGATGTAAGTACTTATGTTTATGAGATTTACGTTAGAATTAAAAGTATTCTGACTATAACTTAGGTAAACTTAGGATTCACACTATAACTTAGTGAAACATAGGATTTAGATTACAACTTAGGTAAATCTTATAGTATAAATATATTCATTTGATATGCTGCGTATTGTGAGGCCCTTAGTCGGGCTCAGTCATCTGCTGTCGAGGATGTCGGTAAAACGACGCCCGTCCACACGCCCTCTTCTATGGCCGCTCGCAACGACTTGTTCGTAGACACCATCGGCGGCTTTAAGAAAGGGCGCCTGTACGGAGTCGACTCCCTAGGGTCGTTGCACATGGCAACTCAGAAATTTCCACCGACACCGCCTCCTCCTGTGGCCCCGGCAGACGATGATGTGAGGTTGCAGCTTGCGCAGCTTTAAGAGGCGATGTCGTCCTTACGGGAGTAAATTGCCATATACTTTCTGCCTCCGTCTGCTGGTGCCAGTCCGTCTGCTGCTGGTGCCAGTCCGTCTGCTACTGGTGGTGGTCCGTCGGCTACTGGTGCCGATTCTTCTTCCGTAGGTCATCTTTTTTTCAACCCTACTGCCCCTCTGGTACCGCCTTCGACTGTGACAGCACTCCTTGACCTCATGTCGCCAGAGCAGCTACGCCGACTTCCGGATAATGTCTTCGACGGATTGTCGCCGTACATAGTAGAGCAGTATTATCGTCGGTCGTAGGAGGGAGTACCACCACCGGACAATCGAATCCTCCTCCTCCTTGAAGTATTGTATTAGAATAGTTTTTAAATTTTGAATATTTGTGGGAATTTCAGATATTATAACGACGGATATTAGTTTATGATTTTTGGATAATTGGTGTGTATTTTATATTGGTTTGGGTGATGCATATTTGTGATTATATATTGGTCTATGTGATTTTTGGATAATTGGTGTGCATTATATTCGTGTGTGATTTATATTGGATTATATATTGGTCTATGTGATTGTATACTGTGATTATATATTGGTCCGATGTTGGGATGTTGTGTGAACAGGAAAAACTTTGTAATTTTTTTAAAAAATATCTCAGTTAGCGACGGACTAGTGACGGGTTAGCGACGGATATCATCAGTTACCGACAAAATTTTAACGGAAAATCTGTCGCTAACTGGAGGATTTCTAATATTTTCCAGTTAGCGACGGATGGCCGACAAAATATCTTACATAGCGACGGCCTTTCGACGGAACATCCGTCGGCAAGGTTCTGATGGTATGAAAGGTGCACAGAACATTAGCGACGGACATGTCATCGGTCTCTCGTCGGCTTTCATTTGGCGACGGATATTCCTTCGCCATATGTAGCGGCTAATTTGCGACGGTTTTGGCGACTTACTCCGACGGATTAGCGACGGAATATCCGTCGCCATGGTTCTGGAAAGGTCAAGCATATCCAGAACCCGGTCAACGGATTATCTGCCACTAGTCCATCACTAAGCCGTCACGAGTTAGCGATAAAAAGCGACGGAATAGCGATGGAACGATACCCTCTGATACACAGTAACGACGATTTACCGACGGACTGTCCATCGGTAAGAGTCTTTATAATTCAATATCTGGTACTTGAATTCGACGAAAGAACGTCGGTAAGTCATCGCTAATGCAACGAATACTGACGACGGGAAGCCGTCGCTATTCCGTCGAGTGACGACTACGTAGCGACGGACGTTTTTTAGCGACGAGCTGATTGTCGACGAATTATTTTGATCAATATCCGTCTGTGATCCGTCGCTAATCCATATTAGCGACGGATGGTCGACGGATGTGGCCGTCACTAAAAAAAAATATTTTGGTAGTGGAAAATCTGAGTCTGTATACCCCAAGGGAACTAAACTATCTGTCTGGTAAACTAGCATATACTCTTTAGTCCCTTTCAGGTACTTCAAAATATGCTTTATGACAGTCCAGTGCTCTTGTCCTGGGTTAGACTGATATCTGCTGACCATGCCTATGACAAAGCAGATGTCTGGTCTCGTATATAGCATTGGTATACATTAAGCTTCCTACTGCTAAAGCATAAGAAACTGCTTTCATGTTCTCTATCTCTTTAGGTGTCCTCAGACACTGCTCCTTTGATAGAGAAATTGCATATCTAAAAGGTAAGAAACCTTTCTTAGAATTTTGCATACTAAAACGAGTTAGTACAGTATCGATATAGGAAGCTTGGGATAAGCCCAACATCTTTTTCTTACGATCTCGTAGAACTTTGATCCCAAGGATGTGACCTACTTCTCCCTAGTCCTTCATATTAAACTGTTTGGATAACCATACCCTTACATCAGATAACACCTTCACATTGTTTCCAATGAGCAAGATGTCATCCACATAAAGTACTAGGAATGCCACCACGTTTTCGTCACACTTTCTGTATACACATGATTCATCCTGACATTGATCAAAACCATAGAATTTTATCACCTGATCAAAATATATGTTCCAAGATCTGGAAGCTTGCTTAAGTCCATAAATGGACTTCTTGAGCTTATAAATAAGATATTCTTGGCCCTTTCTAATGAACCCGTCTGGTTGCTTCATATAGATGTCTTCCTCAAGACTTCCATTACGGAAAGCTGTCTTGACATCCATTTGCCAAATCTTATAATCGAGATGAGCTGCAATAGATAAAAGCATCCGGATTGACTTAAGCATGGCTACTGGAGAAAAAGGTTTCCTCATAATCGATACCCTCTCTTTGAGTAAAACCTTTTGCAACAAGCTGAGCTTTAAAGGTTTCAACCTTACCGTCTGATCCTCTTTTTCTCTTATAGACCCACTTACATCCAATGGCTTTTACACCAACATGTGGTTCTACAAGCTCCCAAACCTGATTGGAATCCATAGATTCTATTTCAGATATCATTGCTTTTTGCTAAGACTCTACATATTTATCTTGGAGTGCTTCGTTGTAGGTACATGGATCAAAATCTTGTTCCTCATGGACAAAGTCTGATGACTCTCCCAAGAACATATATCTATCAGGCTGTATCACAACCCTCCCACTACGAAGAAGCACTATCGGTTGTGGTATAACATTTGTGACACATTGTACAGTTAATTGTGGTTTATTCTCTTGGACTGTTGGTACTGAAGTACTTGGTGTCCAACCTCTCAATTCTTCTAGAACAACTCTACTTGTGGGTTTATGGTTCATCACATAGTCTTCCTTTAAGAATCGGGCATTGGTGCTAACAAAGACCTTCTGATCCTTAGGAATATAAAATAAACCTCCTTTCGTTCCTCTTGGATAGCCTACAAATAAATGTACTTTTGTACGAGATTCCAACTTATCTGCTTTTCCATTCAGCATATGTGTTGGACTACCCCAAATTCGAACATGTTACATACTAGGCTTACGTCCAATCCACAGCTTTATGGGAGTAAGAGGTACTGACTTAGAAGGAATCAAGTTCAAAATATAAGCTGCAGTCTCTAAGGCATATCCCCAAAATGAATCTGGTAAATTCGAATAACTCATTATTGATCTAACCATCTCCATAAGAGTTCTATTCCTTCTTTCGGCTACACCATTCTACTGGGGCGTTACAGGTGTAATCAATTGGGATGTAATCCCAGCCTCTGATAGTAATCCCTAAACTCTCCAAAGAGGTACTCGCCACCATGATCTGATCGTAATGACTTGATACATTTTCTATGACGTTTCTTCGTTTCAGCTTTGTACTCTTTGAATTTCTCAAAGCACTCAGACTTACGGCGCATCAAATAAATGTATCCATACCTTGAATAATCGTCAATAAATGTGACAAAATATTCAAAGCCACCTCTAGCTTGGATATTCATGGGTCCACACAAATCTGAATAAACAAATTCGAACACATCTTTGGCCCTATACCCCTTTGCTGTAAAAGGCCTTTTGGTCATTTTACCTTCTAGGCATGATTCACAGACTGGTAGTGCCTCCACTTCCAATAAACTCAAAGGTCCATCTTCAACCAGTCTTTGAATCATTCTTAGGTTAATATGCCCCAATCGTAAGTGCCAAAGATATGTTTGGTTCATACAAGAAGGTTCCTTTCTCTTATTTAAGTTATATGACATACTATTCATTTCTATAAGTTGTATTGTGGGCGAAACAGGATTAATGACATACAGATTATCAATTAATGCACCAGAATAGATAAAATATTTATTCTTTCTAATAACAATATTATTATTAAAATAAACTGAATATCCATCCCTAACTAACATAGAAATAGAAATTAAATTCCTTCTAAGTGAAGGTGCATAAAGACAATCTCTCAATGTCAAAGACTTATTTCTACCAAAAGATAAAGTAACATCTCCTAATGCAATGACCGCTACTTTTGTAGCGTCACCCATGAACAAGCATATCTCTCCATCACAGAGACGTCTGGTTTCCCGGAACCCCTTCAATGTATTGCAGGCATGATTAGTGGCTCATGTATCTACACACCAAGTGCCGGTAGATAACACCGTTAAACATGTTTCAACTACTAGTAAATGAGATATATTTTCTTTGTTTCCTTGTTTGATAAGTGGACATTCAGTCTTCCAATGTCCTGACCCTTTGCACTTGAAACATTTGCCTTTCGGCTTTTTCATAGTGTCTTGAGGTCCCATGCCCTTCTTTGCTGAGTTTGCATGTTTCTGAATGTTATTCTTCTTCTTACCGCCTTTTGGCTTAGAAGTAGAAGCCTTTTCAGAAACAAAAATATGACCACTCTGCCTAAAGAGAGATTCAGCATCCTGTAGCTCTTTTGTAAGTTCTGCCAAACTATACAACCTTTTGTTTATGTTGTAATTAAGGCGGAAATTGTTAAAAATTTTAGGCAGAGTTCCGAAAATGATATCGACCTGGGATTTCCCATCGATTTTAGCTCCAAGGATCTCCATCTCATTCAGATAACCCATCATCTTGAGAACATGATCCCTTACTGGTGTACCCTCAACCATTTTTCTATTCATCAAACACTTCATAGCAAACTGCCTAGCTGCTCTACTCTGATGTCCGAAGAGTTCCTTGAGGTTATACATCGTATCATAAGTCGCGACCATGGCCTGATGCTGATGTTGCAGTACATTTGACATAGATGCCAGAATGTAACACCGTGTCATCTCATCTGCCTTTTTCTACTTCTTATAAGCCTCTTTGACCTCTTCATCAGAGTTAGCATCAGGTTTAGGTGGACAATATCACCATAAGTGGACTGAAAGAACCCATTTTTGAAATCCTGAGAATCACATAAATAAAAATTATGTAGGGCAAAAACTTTTTGAATTAATTATATATTGATTCCCTCAAAACAATAATAAGAAATTTACCAACACCTTAAACATCATGAATTTAGCATGCCACAATAGTGTGGAGGTATACAAATTCAACTTTGTTCAATTAGGTACTACCTATTAATTTTACTATCATGTCAACATAACTTTATGATAAATAAAATTAATATGTTGGTCTTACTCTGGTCATACAAATAATAGCAGTGACTCCGATGGGGAGGATACCATTATTTGTATCTAAGTGTATACCATTACTTAATACTAAGTCTATTACCTTGTAATGAGTTCCTTCAGATGGAGAAGTAAACACATACTAGGTAACTTTCTACAATTATCCTTAAGGAAGTTTGTACTGGTGATCCATAATTATACTCATCCGATATGGAGGAAGGCACTAAAGCCAACGCACAAGTATAATTACATCACCTACAAACCAGTAATGGAGACCATATAATTTATACTAAATAAATATCCTCTCCCACTTAGTTATTTAACAATGAGGGTTTTTCTACTAGTTGATATTATGTCCATGTTATCCATTATTAATGTAGGCTTAGTTTTTCAAAAAAATATCTACACAATAATAAACATGCATAATCAGAAAAAGCAAAATGACAACAAATAAGAGAAAATATCCAACTATTATGGTCATCTTTCCTGCTCCGTCCTCAACTATCTGAATATAAAATCTGGCGCTGCGCAGATCTATTCGAATTTTTTTTAAGGTTTTGGCTGTCGATTCCTTCATCGAAAACCATCCGTCTGCCTCTGGACTACTTAAAACCAGAATCTCGTCCGACATCAGAAACAGCCACTATCGCCATCACGATTGATAAAAAATAATTTAGATTACATCAATCCTAGGCCTCCCAAAGGAGTTCACACATAATCTAGATTGAAATAGAAAATTATAAGCACGATCAACCCTCGTGATTTTAATTACAACCACAGCAACAACAACATCCGCGATATGTCTGTGGTTTAAAACAATCACAAAATAAAACATGCATTGGACCATAATAATTGGATCTAAGATGCCTGCAAAACCGAGTTAGAACAGATCTACATCTACCGACTATTACACAATGCAAGTTTTATTGGACAACATGGACGTATCAATCAATATGCAGATCCAAAGTGGCTTTGATACCAATTGATGGAACTGGGGATTCCTAGGACCCTTACTTTGGTATGCGTATTGATCGATAGAAAGTTAAACAGGTTTAATACGTGTTCTAACCCTTCATAGGCAGAAATTAGGGTTCACAAATTATACCTGCGGCGGGAAGAAGATAAGTAGTTCCTGGCAATCTCGAGCGGACGACCCCAAGATCTTCTGTACGTATTCCTTTTTCGAGTTAGACGTCGTGTGGGCGACGATCTTCCAACCTTTTATTCTCCTTGGCAACCCTCTCTTTCTCTCCTTACGTGAATTATGAATTTAGAGAAAGCTTCAGATTTCTGAACAGTACTTTGGCAGCCAGAGAATAAAGGATATAAATAGGCTACGACAGGGACCATTGTCATTACCCGCACCCACTGTGAGGGTACGAGTACGTAACAGCGCCCAGCCTACGCCGTAGTGACGGCGGTAGAACGCTGTTCTAGGTCATGAACTATAACTTACATAATATGAATACTCTCCAAAAGGAGGCCAATCACAGAAGGTACAACTCAATCACAATCTAAAGGTAGAATATAGCACGATAGAATGGATAGAGAAATCCACAACTAAGGTACAACAGAAATAAAATAACATAAGTTAACAACTACTAGTCTCAACATCTCCAAATTATACAACTCTGAAATCAAGGACAACTACTAATAATGAAAAGGAAGAACGGTCTAAGCTATCTATACTAAGCATGGGTATCATCCTCAGTAGTTGCCTGAACCTCCCCAGGGGTCCAGGTCGCGAGTGTCATCTAGGCAAGCTCCATAGTAAAGGCTGCAGGATTCCTCATCATTCTATGTAAAGTATTCAACAGGTCCAGTCAGGATGGGAGCGAGCACAATACATCTCACGCAGATTATAACAGGTTAGAAAATATAAACATGCAAGAGAGCACGATACATGAAACTGAAAGAAGTACATGATGTAAATAGAAAGAGAACTGTAATGAAAATATCTACTATAAGTAGAGAGCAACCAGTGACTAGAGATTTAGAGTATAAAGTCGACATGTGAATGGCTGGATTTGCACATAAATATACTAAAGAGGCACACAAGGTTATACTAATTTAGAATTGTTTACATGACTATTTATACTCCCCCATACCCCAATCAATACACAAGGATCCAGACAAGTTATGTTATGTACATAATTTTTACATGAAAGCCCATAGATGGGTGTACATGAAGTATACATGAGGGCTCAGAAACTGAGTGCACATGAATTCCACATGAAGGCCCATGAAGGGTACACATGCAGTATAGGTTATACATAAAATACACGAGAAATATGACCGAACATGAGAGCACATGATAGTACACGAGCAAGCATGAACGAGCATGAAGCACATGAGAAACATGAATAACATGAGTGCGAGGAATACATGATGTACATAAAACATACGACATGATGTATCCGATGCTCCCGAGGGGGATAACATCTCAATGTAGGGATCCATATAGTACCAATCCGTGATAATATCATGACAGCATCAAATACGGTAAACTAGAGCAGGAATATAATTCTAAGCAAGTTATGAAATGATCAGATAATGTACTCGCCCGGTATCTGAATATCTGATGTAAATATATTATCCGAGATGAGGTACCTGACTCCTAGTTAGAGCAACACAAGTCAAGATGTATACAGGGAATGATAAATGCAATCTACAATGCATCTGCATGCTGTCTAGGTTAAACTAGACTAAAGTCAACACTTGGTCAACTCTAGTCAACCACACTAGTCAAACTAGGTCAACTAGGTCAAGTCCTAGCCCAAACAAGTCTAATAAGTCTCACTAGGCCTAACCAAGCCTAGGCTAGCACTCACACACAATCTCAAGGCTAATACAAGCTATCAATATTTAGACAACATTCACATTTAACTATTTAAGCTATCAATCATGAAATTCATGTATATACATATATATCTACATGTATACATGCATAAATTAGCATACAATACCTAGGCCTATTTATAACATGGCATACATACATATATATATATATATATATATATATATATATATATATATATATATATATATATATATTACATTGCATTATCACACTAGGTTATATATTATATATATACATATATATATACACATAGAGAGGGATGGAGGGAAACATTGCATATGTGTGTGTGTGTCATGTGGCATGGGGGGTTCATATGCATCAAGGTTAATTAGGAACATCTCAAGGAAGCTAATGTTTACATATGTGTATATATATATACAATGATATAACTTAGGCATGTGTGTATGTGTGTGTGTGTGGAATGTGACCAAAGTGTGTGTAATGTAGATAAGGTACATGTGTGTGAAGAGAGTCAAAGTGTAGGTTTAATTGTACATGTGTGTGTATGATATATACTAGGTTCAGTCACAGATTAGGTTCAGTCACAGAGTGACATTCTTAGGAATTTACAGTTTTAACATAAGGGAATAGAGTCTCAGGTTCAGTTCATAGGGTGTAGATGGATACAGTAGGTGTAATGAACATTTGTTCTCAGATTTTTGGTGTGAGTGTGTGTATAGGAGAGGGTGTGTGTGTAAATGTGCATGGGTTTACAGTGTGGTATTCCAAATTTCAGTTTTAAGTCAAACATGCAACTCAAGCCTATAGTCCAAACAAATCTCTGTTCATGTGTGTGTAGGGACCTAGGCTATAGGTTTATCTCAGGAATGTGGAGTGTGAAGGTGAGGGTGAGGGACAGATATCATGTTTGATAGGCATAGATGTGTGTAAGGTGGCAGTTTAGGTGTGTGTGTATTTTACATACAGTGGTGTCCAATGTGTGAAGGAGTGTCTCAGGAACAAGGGTTTCCTACTGTGTGTGAAAGTGTGTAACATAGTGGCTAGGGTGTGTATCAATGACAGTGATTCACAGGTTCACTCAGATTTCAGTCTTTAAATCAAAACATTGAAACCCAAAGCCTATAATCCAACCTCAATTCAGTTTTTACAAAACAAACTCAATCCCAATATAACTAGAAACCTAAATTGATATGTATTCAAATCGAGATCGAATCCCACATACCAAATTGTGGAAAGAAATTAGAAAAATAGTGGACTGACTGAACATACATACATATATATATGTATATAATATATATATATATATATATATATATATATATATATATTTTTATATATATATATATATATATATATATATATATATATATTTATATATATATATATATATATATATATATATATATATATATATATATACACATATATATACACATATATATACACATATATAAATATATATATATATATATATATATATATATATATATATATATATGACTGCACATGATGGGAGGGACTGTTTTCAGGTTTGTCTGTGAAATCATTCTCAGGTTTTCAGTTTGTGGCAGAGTATCAGTAAAGAGAATCTCAACCCAAAGTGCAAATTCGAAACCCTATTCCCTTGATATCATCCCAACCTATCATGCAACCAAGATTAATAGTAATCTAATACATGTGTGTAATGAATCTAACATGGCAATTTAACATCAAAATTCAGTTTTAAACAGAAATTGAATTTCAGAAATTACAAACTGAAAACGTGTATCAGTGAACCCCAATTTCGAACCCAAAACACATTTGAAAATCAAATATATTACAAACAAAAGGTTGGTAATGACACTAGAGTATGTGCACGTGTCTACTAATTCATCTCGTGTCCAACAATTGGACACGAACGTGTCCAAATAAATCAAAATACCCAAAATACTGAAACTGACACATCAGTATCGTGCGACAAGGACGAAGCCTCGTACTCACGACACAGAGCAACTCGTGTCTTGTGCTTGTGCATAGAGGTTCGCCTAGGGTAGGGCTACCTACGTGTCACCCTGCACCCTGACGAAGTGTCGCCGTGTCGTGTCAAAATGTGCCTATCAGTGAGTAATTTCCGCGCGTGTGCACACAATGTCGAATCCGTGTGGCTCAAATTTCTCCCAAACCACACCATAATATTCTACAAAATTTTATGGGCCTCGTGTCAGCCACATAAGGAGTGTACACACCAATTTTGGTGTCAAGAGGTGGCGTGTCCAGTGAGAAATAGGACACGGGCAGCAGGGTACTGTCCTTGCGTGCTGCGAGCGTGTTCGTGTCCTGTTTGGACACGGACACGGCTCGAAAATCAACTCAGTCCAGTTGCAAATCAATGTATACATATAAATCAACAAATTTGTTCAAACACTTTTCAAAAATAATAAATAAAAATCCTTTGTGGCATTTCAACAAACACATTCATAAACACAATGATACGTGTCCGATACGGACACCAAACGGACACGAAATTAACCCAAATTTTAGGGACAGCTAGGGGACTACTATATCTAGCCCTAAATGCAAAGAAAATAGAATTTTAGAACAATTTAAGGAGTTTTACCTATAGGTACAAATAACAAAAAAGAGCTTCAAATGGGGGGTTTTCTTCTTGATGGCCAAATGCTCCAAATTGATCCAAGGCTGAGATTACTCTCCATGAACAGCAAGAAGAGGTTAATTAGAACCTAATGCAAAAGATTTGAGCTAAAAAGGACTTGAAATGAGAAAGTTATGGATTGGGGAAGATGGCTCTTTACCTCTTTCTTTAATTTGTTGAAATATCACAAAGAAGCAAGAACAATCAATGAGGAGATTATTTATAGGGAGGGGAGCCCTAGTGGCTGGTCATAAAGAATGAAATTAGGGTTAGGGTTTCAATTCATGGGCTATGGGCCAACTAGCACTAGTCTAGAAATCAATCTCCTAAGCCTCAAGCCTATTGACCAATTCACTAAGCCTTCTATTCAAGTCTTGATTCCTACATGACTAACTTGGATTGACTTAAATTAGACTAGGGTCTTACGATGCTAATCATGTCACCTTAACTAGAGTCAACATCTAGGTTAGTCTCTTAAGTCACAACTATTAAAAGTCAAAATCAACAATCGTCAATCCCATAAATAAATAAATAATACTAATAAATCAAAATGACCAAATTATTCCTAGACTAAAAATAATAAATAAAAATCCCAAGGTTAGGCACTAGGGCAGTCAGTCTCTAGGGTTTCACTAACTACACATCAAAATCACAAGTCATAATTTTTAAATAGTTTTAAAATGATTAAAAATCACCAAAAATCATATTATTATTTAAATATCATAATTAAATAAATTAAAACAAAAAATTTCAAAATTACCCTCACTTAGAAAACTGGGTGTTACAAATCTACCCACCTTAAAAAAAATTTGTCCTCAAAATTTAAGATGGTAGTACTACTTCTAGGTCAAACACCCCCACAATCATAGTCTCAAAATCACACGGTTCGACAATCATATGCGTTTGTCCAAAATCATGATACTTAGAATCTTCGTCATGCTAGTGAGCAAGGCTACGATAATCACAGAGTCCTTGACTAAGGCACATACCTCTAGAATTATGGTATTTAAAATTTTTGCATTGCCGCAAGCTTGGCAGCGAAAATCTTAAATTCCCACACCCGAGAAATACATCCTAAATCCAACTATATGTCCTCACTATGCCAGCTAACACGACTATCGAAGATTCTAGATCCCATAACTGAGGTGACCTAGCCCATATGATTTATCTCAGAAAAAAATCAAACATAACACAAGAACAACAGGACAAATTGATCATTCAACAAAGAACAAAGGGAATCGAATTTTTAAGACAGTTATAAGAGGCAATTGCGGAAATAGAATCGAAAGAACGAAACCTGCAGCAGGATCTCTAATGGCCTGTGCATCCTCGACTGTCCTGGCGAAAGCTCGCCCCTACTGCATTCCCCTGGCCTGCTGCTGATGCTGCATGTACCTTTATTGCTGAGCTGGTAAGGGTAATCCCTACTGTTGGCCCACCGGAGCCCTAGCTCCTGTTCCCTGAACTGTCTGTCCAAAATACTCAGGACACTCGCTCAGCCGATGATCGGATCCTCCGCAAAGTAAACATCTGCCCAGCCTCTTCCGGCATTCGCCCCAATCGTGTCCTGGTCTCTTACAGAAAGGGCAAATGAGAACAAGCTGCTGTCCCGGGGCCTGCTGCTGCCTCTATTGCTGCTGCACCTGCTGAAAGGGTACACAGTCCTGAAAAGGGTACACAGTCCTAAAACTGCTGCTACTGGAAGTAGACCCTCGGCTGCTGATACTGTTGCTGAAACTGTAGGGGTAACACCTGCTGCGGATACTCCTGCTGAATCTGCAAGCGGGGCATCTGTTGCGGATACTGCTGCTGAATCCATAAGTAGGGCCTCTTGGCCGGGCCCGTACTGCCACTAGCTCCTTGAATGTCTTGCATTCTCTTCTTCTTCAGCCCAAGATCGTCCTCCACTGCCATGGCTCCTACAAGAATCTGCTCGAAAGTAGTATCGCGACCGCTCTTAGTATACGACCTGATCTCCCTGATTAAACCCCTGCGAAACCTCCTCGCCTTCCTGGCCTCAGTAAGATCCTCAACGAATCTACCCAAACGGCAGAACTCCCCGACGTATTCTTCAACGGTCTAGTTCCCTTGAACCAAACTCTCGAACTGCGCCTCCAAGGCATTGAGTGCTGTATTGGGAAAGAATTTCTCCTTGAACAGTTTCTTGAACGTTGCCCAAGTCTGACCGGCTATACCAACCTTCGGGTCCATCTGGTACCAAGTACGAGCCAAGTCCTGCATCTGACTAGTGGCTACCTCGATCTGTAATCCAGATGGTATCTGTGCCAATCGGAATATCTCCTCAATATGGTCTATCCAATCGTCAGCGTATATGGTGAGTATCTTGTATGCTCTGTCGGAAATCAGCAGACTGGCTCTGCTGTATCTGCTGCTGAGTCTCCAAAATTGCTGGAAAAGGGTAAACATCTGAGCCGCATCTACCGTCCCTGAAGGTAACTGCTGATGATACGTATCCGGAATGACGGGGGAAGGACCTCCGGACATGTGGATGTGCACTCCCATAAGCTGCATAAGCTCCTATATGAGCAGAAGCAGGAGGTGCTGTGGTCCCAGCGTCCACAATCGGGTGAGGGGTGGTAGGCCTCTCACCAGCGTCTGCTGGGCCAGAGCGATGCGATCGTGTCTCAATCACCATCGTGGAGACAGATCAAACAAGGAATCAATACTGAGATAGAAACGAAAATTCAAGGGAGGACAGTTGTTTCAAGGAAGCAATCTTCAACAGGAATTTAGATGGCAGAAATTCAGTTAAGAGTTTTTTCTAATGTGATTGAGTACCTCAAAAATAATTCTAATCCTACTGCAAGCTGTAGTGATACTCTAGTTCGAATACCACTACACGAACTCGACCTACATGGGCCACCACTAAAAATGTGTCATGACCCGCACCCACTGTGAGGGTCCGAGTACGTAACAGCGTCCAGCCTACGTCGTAGTGTCGGCGGTAGAACGCTGTTCTAGGTCATGAACTATAACTAACATAATATGAATACTCTCCAAAAGAAGGCCAATCATAGAAGGTACAACTCAATCACAATCTAAAGGTAGAATATAGCACGATGGAAAAGATAGAGAAATCCTCAACTGAAGTACAACAGAAATGAAATAACATAAGTTAACAAATTCCAGTCTCAACATCTCCAAATTATAAAACTCTGAAATTAAGGACAAAAACTAATCATGAAAAGGAAGAGCAGTCTAAGCTATCTATACTAAGCATGGGTATCATCCTCAGCAGCTGCCTGAACCTCCCCAGGGGTCCAGGTCGCAAGTGTCATCTAGGCAAGCTCCATAGTAAGGGGTACAGGATTTCTTATCATCCTCTGTAAAGTATTCAACAGGTCCAGTCAGGACAGGAGCGAGCACAATACATATCACGTAAATCATAACATGTTAGAAAATATAAACATGCAAGAGAGTACGATACATGAAACTGAAAGAAGTATATGATACAAATAGAAAGAGAACTGTAATAGAAATATCTACTATAAGTAGAGAGCAACCAGTGACTAGTGATTTAGAGTACAAAGTCGACATGTAAACGGCTGGATTTACACGTGAATATACTAAAGAGGCACACATGGTTATACTACTTTGGAATTATTCATATGACTATTTATACTCTCCCATACTCCAATCAATACACAAGGATCCAGACAAGTTATGTTATGTACATGATTTTTACATGAAAGCCCATAGATGGGTGTACATAAAGTATATATGAGGGCTCAGAAACTGAGTGCACATGGATTCCACATGAAGGCCCATGAAGGGTACACATGAAGTATAGGTTATACATAAAATACACGAGAAACATGATCGAACATGAGAGCACATGAGAGTACACGAGCGAGCACGAACGAGCATGAAGTACATGAGAAACATGAATAACATGAGAGCGAAAAATACATGATGTACATGAAATACACGATATGATGTATCCGATGCTCCCGAGGGGGATAACATCTCAATGAAGGGATCCATATAGTACCAATTCGTGATAATATCGTGACAGCATCAAATAAGGTAAACTAGAGCAGGAATATAATTCTAAGCAAGTTATGAAATGATCAGAGAATGTACTCGCCTGGTATCTGAATATCTGAAGTAAATGTACTGTCCGAGATGAGGTACCTGACTCCTAGTTAGAGCAACACAAATCAAGATGTATACAAGGAATGATAAATGCAATCTACAATGCATCTGCATGTTGTCTAGGTCAAACTAGACTAAAGTCAACACTTGGTCAACTCTAGTCAACCACACTAGTCAAACTAGGTCAACTAGGTCAAGTCCTAGCCCAAACAAGTCTAATAAGTCTCACTAGGCCTAATCAAGGCTAAAACAAGCTATCAATATTTAGACAACATTCACATTTAACTATTTAAGCTATCAATCATGAAATTCATGTATATAAATATATATCTACATATATACATGCATAAATTAGCATACAATACCTAGTCCTATATATAACATGGCATATATATCTATATATATGTACACTATATTACATTGCATTATCACACTAGGTTATATATTATATATATATACATATATATACACATAGAAAGGGATAGAGGGAAACATTGTATATGTGTGTGTGTGTCATGTGGCATGGGTGATTCATATGCATCAAGGTTAATTAGGAACATCTCAAGGAAGCTAATGTTTACATATATGCATATATATATACACAATGATATAACTTAGGCATGTGTGTGTGGAATGTGACCAAAGTGTGTGTAATATAGATAAGGTACAAGTGTGTGAAGAGAGTCAAAATGTAGGTTTAATTGTACATATGTGTGTATGATATATACTAGGTTCAGTCACAGATTAGGTTCAGTCACAGAGTGTCATTCTCAGGAATTTACAGTTTTAACACAAGGGAATAGAGTCTCGGGTTCAGTTCATAGGGTGTAGATGGATACAATGGGTGTAATGAACATTTGTTCTCAGATTTTGGTGTGAGTGTGTGTATAGAAGAGGGTGTGTGTGTAAATGTGCATGGGTTTATAGTGTGGTATTCCAAATTTTAGTTTTAAATCAAACATACATCTCAAGCCTATAGTCCAAACAAATCTCAGTTCATGTGTGTGTGTAGGGACTTAGGCTATAGGTTTGTCTCAGGAATATGGAGTGTGAAGGTGAGGGTGAGGGACTGATATCATGTTTGAAAGGCATAGATGTGTGTAAGGTGACAGTTTAGGGGTGTGTGTGTATTTTACATACAGTGGTGTCCAATATGTGAAGGAGTGTCTCAGGAAGAAGGGTTTCCTGCTGTGTGTGAATGTGTGTAACATAGTGGCTAGGGTGTGTATCAGTGACAGTGATTCACAGGTTCACTCAGATTTTAGTCTTTAAATCAAAACATTGAAACCCAAAGCCTATAATCCAACCTCAATTCAGTTTTTACAAAACAAACTTAATCCCTATATAACAAGGAACCTGAATCGATATGTATTCAAATCGAGATCGAATCCCAAATACTAAATTGTGGAAAGAAATCAGAAAAATAGTGGACTGACTGAACATACATATATATATGACTACACATGATGGGAAGGACTTTTCTCAGGTTTGTGTATGAAATCATTCTCAGGTTTTCAGTTTGTGGCAGTGTATCAGTAAAGAGAATCTCAACCCAAAGTGCAAATTCGAAACCCTATTCCCTTGATATCATCGGAACCTGTCATGCAACCAAGATTAATAGTAATCTAATACATGTGTGTAATGAATCTAACATGGCAATTTAACATCAAAATTCAGTTTTAAACAGAAATTGAATTTCAGAAATTACAAATTGAAAACATGTATCAGTGAACCCCAATTTTGAACCCAAAACACATTTGAAAATCAAATACATTGCAAAAAAAAGGTTGGTAATGACACTAGAGTATGTGCGCGTGTCTACTAATTCATCTCGTGTCCAAAAACTGGACACAAACGTGTCCAAATAAATCAAAATACCCAAAATACTGAAATTGACACATCAGTGTCATGCAGCAAGGACGAAGCCTCGTGCTCACGAGACAGAGCAACTCGTGTCTCGTACTTATGCACAAAGGTTCGCCTAGGGTAGGGCTACCTACGTGTCACCCTGCACCCGGACAAAGTGTCGTCATGTCGTGTCAAAATGCTCGTATCAATGAGTGATTTCCGTGCATGTGCACACAGTATCGAATCCGTGTGGCTCAGATTTCTTCCAAACCACACCATGATATTCCACAAAATTTTATGGGCCTCGTGTCAGTCACCCAAGGAGTTTCTACACCAATTTTGGTGTCAAGAGGTGGCGTGTCTAGTGAAAAATAGGACATGGATAGCAGGGCACTGCCCGTCCGTGCTGCGAGCGTGTTCGTGTCCTGTTTGGACACGGACACGGCTCGAAATCAACTCAGTCCAGTTGCAAATCAATGTATACATATAAATCAACAAATTTATCCAAAACACTTTTCAAAAATAACAAATAAAAATCCTTTGTGGCATTTCAACAAACACATTCATAAACACAATGATACGTGTCCGATACGGACACCAAACGGACACAAAATTAACCCAAATTTTAGGGACAGCTAGGGGACTCCTAGATCTAGCCCTAAATGCAAAGAAAACGGAATTTTAGAATAATTTAAGGAGTTTTACCTATTGTAACGCCCCAGTCCCAAAATATATAGGACTAGGAACGTAGACATGCTAGCTGTATACGTACGAACTACACTCCAATATATGAAAACCTCGTATGAATACATAAGATGTAAAATGCAGTAGAACCATAACTAATCTCATCCACAACAAATAAATGAATAAAAGATATCATATAATGATAATAAATTATCTTGATACAATATGTTGGGCGGAGACAAATCCACTACCAACTAGTAAAGAAAAAATACATAAGAAAAGAAATAAAGCTGGCGAGCGAGCGAAGACGATCCATGTACAAGCATCCTCGAAGAAATAGCGATGATCACGACTAAAGCTAGAACACCTACGAAAGACAAGAGCACACACCTGACGAGATAACCAGGTCCTCAGAGGGACGTAATAAGACACATAATATCATGCCAATAACTGAATAAATAAAGCTCAACAGAAAAGTATATGTGACTACACAAATAAAGGTCCTTAACTATTTTATGTGAAAATGCACTTTGAAGACAACGTTCCACACAAGGGCTTCCGAGACTAGAAACACGACGCGTTAGCGTTTCAACCAAGGCACTAGTGGCATCTAGAGAAAAGTAAATACACGGCCCATTAGCACTCGGGTGAGAGCTAAGGGGCATCTAGAGGAAAATAAATGCACGGCCACAAGCTCTTGGGTGAGTTACTAACGGCAGCTAGAGGAAAGTAAATGTACGGCACATTTGTGTTTCAACCGAGGCACTAGTGGCATCTAGAGAAAAGTAAATAAATGCACGGCGCACTAGCTCTCGGCTGAGTCACAAATGGCAGCTAGAGAAAAGTAAATGTGTGAAAGCCCATGTGCCTAATAACTGTCTTTCCCTCCCCATGCACTACTTATGCTGAATCTACACCATGATATTTCTAATAACCGCTAAGTCTTCTAGGCAATTATATTAGCAGATATATCCTAACGCTCGTCCTATACGCACCGATGTACGGTCGGTACGCAAGTCCGAATCTATATGAGACATGTGACATCGTGGCACACAGGTGTCAGGCCAATGAATACGGTACAAACAAAGGTGGTCCCTTAACTCTAGGCCAAATACATAAAGAAAACTAAAGTATAGTAATTTGCAAATACATATGGTTTTAAAAGAACAATATATAAGAAATAAAACATGCATGATATTGAGCAAGAAAAATAAACAGTAAAGGCAAGGTGTCTTGCCTAGTAGGACGCCTAGTGTACTGCAATGATTAAGGTGGCACGAACTGCGACTTCGGTGTAATAACTATGTAATTTGGCCTCTGATGGTGGCACGGACAGTTCCATTGGGTCCAGAAGGGTCAAATTATTATTTTTGAAATTATTATTATTGGTATTTTGAAAAATATATTTGGACGTTATTGTGGCCATTTAAATCTTAATTTAATTTTTTAGATTTATTTGAATAGATTAAATTAATATCCATATTTGGAATTTGAATTATCTTATTTGATTTTAAACTAAAGGATGTAATTTAATTAGATTTAAAATTAATTTAGATTTGGATTTGAATTTATTGAATTGATTTAAATTAAATAGTGAATTATCTAATTGGGTTTTAAATACTCCTAATCCTTATCCAATTGGAAATTCCAACATCATATAAAAAGGCAGGTACTCCTCCAAATTTCTATCATTCATTATTCCTCAACAATATTTCTACCATAAGTGCACGTGCATGTGTCGGTGACCATATTTATTTTCATTAATTTTTCTATTACAATTACAGTCTCTGTCGTGTCCGACAATTCTGGACACGCGATCCCTAAACCCTAATCCTAAACCTAAACTAGGCTCGCCCTGTCCACCACCCTACATGACAACCACATTCCTCTCCTCCATCCTCCACCATCGTACCCACGTCCCTGTCCCGATACCACCCGTCTCCTAACTGACCGACACCACCACCATCACCATTGAAACCACCACCACGCCGTACTCTTCCTCGGTTCTGGCCCGACCATCTGAACACCATCAGACCCCCGATCACCCTGCTGTCCTCTGCCTCAGCGGCATCATAGTGCCGCTGGCCGTCGCCTCCACTTCCTGACGAAACCGCCACCAGTAAACCCAGCTTCGACATCACCACGGTACCCCAACTCCTCTTTCCGACTAGAATTTTTGGCCAACCAACAATACCACGGCCACCAAAGAAACTACCAAAACAAAACCCAAACCTAACAAGGATAGCTGAACCACTCACCTTCGTCGGCGACCACCTTGGCCGCAGCCTCGACCGCGCCTTCCGTGGCCATCTCCGAAAACACCGAGCCATCACTTCGCATACGCCGTCGTGGCCTACTTCCCCCTCCGCAGCGCCACCTAGCCTCCGGTGAGCCCAGATCGACTGCGCCACCGTAAACCCTCGCCAGAGCCCCGAACTACCTCTCTCCCGACCGCAGTGCCCTGCCATCTGTAGCTTATCACCGCACTGCTCCGCCAGAGCAGCCCCGTGCGCCCCCGACCGCCTTGACCTCGCGGCGAGCACGGTCTTCCGCCGTTGCCTCGCTGCACGCAGCCGCCGTTCCCCTCTCGAAACCTCCTCCGCCTCCTCTCCAGCTCCTTCTTCTCCAGCCCTCTCTCTCTAGCCCCTTCTTCCTCTCTCCTCCGCTTCTCTCCGCTTCCCTTCTCCTTCCCGTCCGACCTCTTCTCTGAACCCACTTTTTTTTCGTTCACTCCCTTCTCTCTCACTCTTGATTTGTCATCCCTCATAAAATTCTTTCAAAATTATTTGTTGACATTGTCTCCCTCTCGTAAAACGAGAAAGGAGAACAAATTTTTAACTTTGTGTTAAATTTTATTTTTATCATATATTATTATTATTGTTATTATTATTATTATTATTATTATTATTATTATTATTATTATTATTATATTATTATTATTATTAGTATTATTATTATGATTATTATAATTATTATAATTATTATAATTATTATTATTATTATTATTGTTGTTATTATTATTATTATTATTTTCTTCTGCTTGTACAACAATATTATTTTATGATTATTTTATTGTATGATAAAAAGAGTATATGTTTTGGATTGTAAATTAGTACGTAAAAACATGTATATATGTTAAATATAAATTTTATTTATTTACTGTTATTAATAAGGATAGTAATTATAATTATTATTTCATTGGATCTACCAAGACCTATATTATTATTTTGTTCTCATGATATAATTTTATTTATTTACTGTTATTAATAAGGATAGTAAATATCATTATTATTTCATTGGATCTACCAAGACCTATATTGTTATTTTGTTCTCATGATATGAAGATAATTCTAAATATATTTGTATAATATTTATAGTACCTTATTTACGTATTTTACCTAAATCGATTTTTCCATATTTTTATGAATTTATCAAATATTAGTTTTACCAACAAAAATATAGCTTCCATATAAGGAGTATATCTCACAAATCTAGGGTTTTACCAAAAAGCAACCTTTATATTTTTATATATTTATCTCAAAGCTAGTTTTACCATAAAATATTTTATCCAGTATTATAAATAGTTTTTCTAAATTTCCTCCGACTATCCTTCCGTCCATGACTAATCCCATTTTTCCTAATCTTCCATCAATTCTAGACAACCTTATGTCCACCCTAACTAAATTGACCCTTCTGGACCCAATGGAACTGTCCACGCCACCATCAGAGGTCACCTTGTATAGTTGTCGTACTAACGTCGCAGTTCGTGCCATATTCATCATTGCAACACACCAGGCGTACTATCAGGCAAGACACCTTGCCTTACTATTTATTTAAATTGCTCAATATCATGCATGTTTTTACTTATTTCTAGCAAATATAAATTGTTCTTGTAAATTATTATATTTTAGTTGCATTTGGCCTAGAGTTAAGGGACCACCTTTGTTTGTGCCGCATTCATTGGCCAACACCTATGTGCCACGATGTCACGTGTCTCATATAGATTCAGACTTGCGTACCGACCGTACATCGGTACGTACAGGACGAGCGTTAGGATATAACTGCTAATATAGTTGTCTAGAAGACTTAGCGGTTATTAGAAATATCGTGGTGTGGATTCAGCACGAGTAGTACATGGGAAGGATGAAGACAGTTATTAGGCGCAGGGGCTTTCACACATTTACTTTCCTCTAGCTGCCATTTGTGACACAGCCGAGAGCTAGTGTGCCGTACATTATTTATTTTCCTCTAGATGCCACTAGTGCCTCGGTTGAAACACAAATGTGTCGTACATTTACTTTCCTCTAGCTGCCGTTAGTGACTCACCCAAGAGCTAGTGGTCGTGCATTTATTTTTCTCTAGATGCCCCTTAGCTCTCACCCGAGTGCTAATGGGCCGTGCTTTTACTTTTCTTTAGACCCCACTAGTGCCTTGGTCGAAACGCTAACGCGCCGTGTTTCTAGTCTCGAGAGCCCTTGTGCAGAACGTTGTAAAATCCCTAAATTTCTACTATTTTTTTATTTATTATTAAATTTGGAACTGATTTAAAATTTTGTGTTTTACGTCACGTAGTCGTATTGTACGTCGTGTGCAAAATTTTGTTTTTCGTAATTGCTCGACGAGTGCGAATATGTGCAAGCGAACATATTTTTGAAAAACATTTTTTCTATTTGTATAGTTTTGAAGTAATATAAATAATAATATTTCTAGCTACCATTTTCAAGTTTATGATTTTAATTATGAAAAGCCCTTCATTTATACAGTTATAATAATAAATAATTTTCCCTATAAAATGGTATATTAGAAAAGTATATTTATGTAAATATTATTTGGACATACATATATAATTAGTAATTATTTATTAGTTTGTTTTTAAATAATAATGAATTTTTGAAATTATTATTATTAATATTTTTTTGGACAATATATTTTGGAATTATTGTGGCAAATTAAATCTTTGATTAGATTTTGGATTTAAGTTAAATAGTTTAAATTTAAAGATAGAATTTTTAATTTGAGTTAGATTATCTAGATTTAAATTGGAATTTGGATTTGGATTATTTTTGATTGGATCGATTTAAATTGATTTAAATTAAATTACGAATTATCTATTTTGGGTTTAAACTAATCCTAATCCTTATCTTAATGGGAATTCCTATATCCTATAAATAGGCAGGTACTCCTCCATAAATTCATCTTCCACAAATTTCCATAACCCAAGTTTGTGCATCGTGTCCGTGTCCCCTACCCCCATCCGCTAATTATCCCTTGTACAAGTATATTTCTCTCACGTCCGACAATTCCGGACGTTCCCCTAGGTCGTGTAGGATATTTTCCGACACGAACCACAAAAACCCACTTAACCCTAATTCCGGTGAGCCGCTGCTCCGACTACCATCGTACCCATCATCCTCTTCTTGTCCTCCCCGATCGACCTCCTCTGCAACCCCAACACCAGAACTAACCCGTCACCCGGCCTCATCCAAACCCAATCCAGACCATCACCAACCTCTCACCTTGATCCCCGTTCACCCGAGCGCAGCCACAAGTCCACCACCCGGACTACGGCCAAAACACCACCAGCCACACAGCCACAATCCCGACCATCTATCTCCGGCAACCCCGTCCCCTACGACCGTTACCCGACACCAGTATCGATCCCTAAACCAAAACTCGACCGCCTGTTTGCACCGTCCGACTAGCCCTCCGGCCGTCTCTCCACGGCCAACCAGCCGACCACCGTCCCAAAACCACCACCACACAAAATTCAGAAGAGGAAATTAGAAGCACCACCACCGCTTACCTCCGTCGTGGATGAGACCCTTTCGAGCCCTCACCACCGCGCCTCCATGCCGGAGCGCCACCGTCGCGCCTGTGTCCACCGCAGGCCGACCTCCACTTCTGGAACCCCGACCAGCGTGCCAGCATTGGCGCCACGAACAGCGTTGCTGAATCTTCTTGCGCCTGACCGCCCTCGACTGCGTGGTCACCTCCTCCGTGTCTCGACCTCCTTCGTGCATGACGAACGCCGACCGCCTTGCCCCTGCGGTTGGCCCGATCTCCGGCTTCCCCCATCCTACTCTGCCGCGCCTGAGCCTCCGCTCCTCCGCAAAAACGTTGCGACCTCTCTCAACACAAGGCACGCGCAGCCCGCACCGCCGGCCGGATTCGCCGTGTCCGCTGCCCCCTTGCTCCAAGCTCTGCCGCTCACCGCCTCTCTCGTCCTCCCACGCCACTTCTCCCCTTCGTCTCCTTCCCTCTCCGCGCTCGGCGCCGCCCACCGACGAAACCCTCGCCTTGGCCACCCCTCCACTCCACCGCGAGGCTGCCGCACTGCGCCGAAGCCTTCGCTGCCCGTCTCACCCTCTCCGTCCAGCTCTAAATCCATGGTTCCCATATGCTTTGTTTCTTGTTTTATTTTTTTGCTGGAATAAAAGTGGTTCTCCTCGAAAGAGGAACCGCAGCATTTTATTTCTTATTATATTTATTTTATATTTTTGTTAATTATTATTATTACTAAGGTTATTATTATTATTATTATTATTGTTATTATTATTATTATTATTATTATTATTATTATTATTATGTTCCTCTTGATTTTGTTTCATTTTGAATTATTTTTATATTTGTTTTCTTGTGTTGTTGACTAAGTGGTTCTGTTAGTCTTTGTTTTGTATTATTATTTGTTATTATTTCAGTTTGTTTCAGGATTGAGTTCTTTATTCTTTTACTATTGTTATAATTATTATATTTATTTATTATTATTATTACCATTATTAGTACGATGCTGACCTTTTGCAAAAAAAAGAATGTATATCACACTGTTATATTTTATTATTCAATATTGGATTTTATCATAATTATTTTGTAAAAAAATATAGTAGTAACTTAACTCTACATATAATTTAAAGTTAGGTTCTTAGCCCTAAACTGATTTTTCTAGATTTCAAGGTATTTATCTGTAAATATTTTAGGCTAAAAAAATATATTTTATTGTTGCAAATTTTCTATTTAATTAAGAAATAGTTTTTGACTTATAAATTATAATGTAGCCTAAAATGATTTTCTTTTCTAGATTTTCAAGGTAGTTATCTAAAATAATATATATCTAAAGTCGTATTTTTACAAACTTAGAGTTTTTTGCCGAAAACGTTTTTCTTGACTTTAAGTATTTTTATATTTTTCCTATAAATATTTTGACTCGTGAAAACTAGCTTATAAATATTTTCTAAAATTTGTATATATAATATTTATCTATTATTCCTTTTCTTCTAACCGTAACCAAGCCCATTATTCCTATCCTTCTGCCAATTCTGTCCTTCCTCCTATCGACCCTAACCAATTCAACCGTCCTAGACCCAATGGAAATGTCCGTGCCCCCATCAGAGGTCATCTTGCATAGTTGTTACACCAAAGTCGCAGTTTGTGCCACCTTGATCATTGCAGTACACCAGACGTCCTACCAGGCAAGACACCTTGCCATTTGTTGTTTATTTATTTTAGCTCATATTTTATACATTATTTATTATTTTTTTATGCAAAATAAACTGTGATACATGGCATAACCTGTTAGAACTTACTGTTTATTTATATTTCCTACTGTGTATTATTTTTCTTACACATTCAACCTAGATTTAAGGGACCATCTTTGTGTGTTGCATTCATGGCCTTGACACGTTGTACCACAAAGTTGTGTGTCGTATGTAGAACACGAATGTGCATGATTGGCTGGCCACCAGTACGTACAAGCCGTGCGATAGGAATAACCGCTAATAGAGGTTGCATGCTTAGTTTGACTTAGTGGTTATAGAGGTCTTCTGTTGTGGATACATAGTAGACATTAGGCGGAGAGGACAATTCCTTAACGTATGGACTTCGATGCACTTTTCCTTTTGTAACCCGTGAGCTCCGTCGGAGATGCAGGTCAGATTACCCATGATTACTGACGGCCACTGTCGTTCTGCAAAACGTCATACTCTTATTGATGGGGCCTCTGGTGCCCCAAGGGGGGACTATGCCGATCCTATTCAGCCAGGGCCCATGCGTAGGAAGGATTGTTCTTAACTATATTTCACTTAGAACGGTTAGGCTACCTTATCCGTTAGGTACGAGTACTTTTGGTTTGGGTACTTGTATCTGACCGTGGCTGGGAATAATAACTTGTCACGAATTAGTTCGTCACATCTTGTCCTTGTTTGGTTGTAGGTGTGGCTTACTACTTCGATGAGAAGGTATTGAGCCTTGTTGGGGTCCGGATACCATATTGGATTCATAGCATGGAAAGATATGTCACCATGAATTAGTTTACCATCTCATATCCTTGTTTGGTTGGGGGGATGGTACGCTCGTTTAATAGAAGTGTATTGGACCATGTTATAATTTAATTGACTTATTTATTTGAGCAATATTTATTCAGTTTATATGGCATGATATTATGTGTCTTGTTACGTCCCTCTGAGGACCTGGTTATCTCGCCAGGTGTGTGCTATTGTCTTTCGTAGGTGCTTTAGCTCTAGCCGTGACCATCTCTATTTCTTCGAGGATGATTGCGCTTGGATCGATTTTGCTTCGCTCGCCAAAAATTATTTCTTTTCTCATGTATTTTTCCTTTACTTGTTGGTAGTGGATTTGTCTCCGCCCAACATATTGTATCAAGACGATTCATTATCATTATATGATATCTTTTCTTTATTTATTTTTGTGTGGATGAGATTAGTTAGGGTTCTACTACATTTTACAGCTTACATATATTTATTATACGGCTGGCATGTCTACGTTTCTAGTCCTATGTATTTTATGACTGGGGCGTTACAAACGTTGTCTTCAAATTACATTTTCATATTGAATGGTTAAGAACCTTTATTTGTGTAGTCACATATACTCTTATATTGAGCTTTAATTATTCAGTATTGGCATAATATTATGTGTCTTGTTACGTCCCTCTGAGGACCTGGTTATCTCGCCAGGTGTGTGCTCTTGTCTTTCGCAGGTGTTCTAGCTCTAGCCGTGATCATCGCTATTTCTTCGAGGATGATTGCACTTGGATCGTCTTCGCTTCGCTCGCCAAAATCATTTCTTTTCTCATGTATTTTCCTTTACTTGTTGGTAGTGGATTTGTCTCCGCCCAACACATTGTATCAAGACAATTCATTGTCATTATATGATATCTTTTACTCAATTATTTTTGTGGATGAGATTAGTTATGGTTCTACTGCATTTTACAGCTTACGTATATTTATTATACGGCTGGCATGTCTACGTTCCTGATCCTACGTATTTTGGGACTCGGGCATTACATATTTTTGTGGTGGCCCATGCAGGTCAGATAAATTGTTTGGTTACATTACCGTACCAAGCAAGCCTGCGAATAGGATTAGAAGTCTAGGATCTCATCCACATACTTGACCTCTTTCCTCGATTCCATATCCGAACTACCGTTCGACTCATCGATTGTATCTTACTTGATTCCTTCTATCATTATTCTTCGTGCTTGCTAGAGATTGACCCTACTAGTTGGATGTCCCAAACACCCTTAGCTTAATTCTTTTAAGTTTGGTAGAATGCTTTATGACCTAGCAATCCCTTTGTCCTTGTGATCCATATTAGCAAGTTACTTAGATTTTAGAATTTAGAGGGCCCTAACCCATCTAGCCAACCAAGGACTTGGACAAGAAGACTATAGGACGACTGTATAGAGACTAACACATGATATAACTTAGAGTCTTAAGGAGTTTGAACTAATTCTACTTTATTTCAATCTTAATCTTGTGCCTATATTTTTACTGTCTAGACTAACGATGCTAATGTAGCCTAGTTTTTGCAAGCTCAATTCTTTATCAAGCTTGTTCATGACATAAGTTATTGGCGGCCTCCACTAACAGATTGTCTAATCAGAACCGGTGCATAATGGTCTGATCAACCGAGTGTACTTTGGTTCGCTTTTATCTATCGTTCTACGCGGATGGGGACATAGCTAAACTTGCCCTCTAGAGTTCCATCCGCGACTGCCTTGGCAACTCCTTTTGCATTATTCGGTCGCCTTTGGACCACGTATTTGCATTCGATAATGCCTCATTCAAACTCTATATTGTTTTTGCCTTCACCTATTTTAGAAGGACGATGGCGTTGTACTAGAACTTCCTCTAGCCTTCCTATCGAGTAGGACCATCATCACTCGATGTTGCTATATCTTCATCCTAAACTACTCGTCCTTTTTCTCGGCCCTATCATGACCTTCTAAACGCTTAATTTAGGCGTGCGCCAAATTCGTTCTCTAAATCGTGCCCTTAACCTACTCTCAAGAGACCATAACTTTAAGGTCTCTAATTTATTTATTTTCTCTTGAACCATACTATTCCCTATTGCAAGTTATCTTGATTCAAACCCGTGATCATTTTTTATTCTTGCATTAATTAGCCGTATTGAACGTTGTGAATGATTGTTCCTCACCAATACCTCTTTGTGCCTTACCCCCTACTAATTCTTAATTTCGAGGACAAAATTCTTTTAAGTTGGGTAGGATGTAAAACCCCTAAATTTTTATTATATTTTTAAAATAAATTTGATATCGATTTTTTTATTTTGTATATTGTACGTCGCGTAGTTGCATTGAACGTCGCGCGCGAAATTTGGTTTTTCGTAATTGCTCGACGAGTGCGAATATGTGCGAGCGTACATATTTTAGAAAAATATTTTTTCTAATTTTATAGTTTCAAAATAATTTATATAATAATTATTTTAGCTATCGTACCAAAATTTCAAGCTCATTATTTTATTTATTTTATTGGTACAAAGCCTTTCGTTTATAACAATTATTGATAATATTCTTGTGCATACGTATATATTTCCTAAATATTTTACTAGTTTATTTTAAATAAAAATGTAATTTTCTAGATTTATTAATATTAATATTTTATTATTCAAAAAGATACTTAAAAATATTTATTATTATTGGTATTTTGAAAAATATATTTGGAAGTTATTGTGGCCATTTAAATCTTGATTTGATTTTCTTGATTTAATTGAATAGATTAAATTAATATCCATATTTGGAATTTGAATTATCTTATTTGATTTTAAACTAAATGATGTAATATAATTAGATCTAAAATTAATTTAGATTTGGATTTGAATTTATTGAATTGATTTAAATTAAATAGTGAATTATCTAATTGGGATTTAAATACTCCTAATCCTTATCCAATTGGGAATTCCCACATCCTATAAAAGGCAGGTACTCCTCCAAATTTCTATCATTCATTATTCCTCCACAATATTTTCACCATAAGTGTACGTGCATCGTGTCGGTGACCATATTTATTTCCATTAATTTTTCTATTACAATTACAGTCTCTGTCGTATCCAACAATTCTGGACACGCGATCCCTAAACCCTAATCCTAAACATAAACTAGGCTCGCCCTGTCCACCACCCTGCCCTGTCCACCACCCTACACGACAACCACATTCTTCTCCTCTATCCTCCACCATCGTACCCACGTCCCTGCCCCGACACCACCTATCTCCTAACTGACCGACACCACCACCATCACCATTGAAACCACCACCATGTCGTACTCCTCCTCGGTTCTGGCCCGACCATCCGAACACCATCAGACCCCCGATCACCCTGCTGTCCTCTGCTACAGCGGCGTCACAGTGCCGCTAGCCGTCCCCTCCACTCCCTGACAAAACTGCCACCAGTAAACCCAGCTTCGACATCACCACCGTACCCCAACTCCTCTTCCCGACTAGAATTTTCGGCTAACCAACAACACCACGACCACCAAAGAGACTACCAAAACAAAACCCAAACCTAACAAGTATAGCCGAACCACTCACCTTCGTCGGCGACCACCTTGGCCGCAGCCTCGACCGCGCCTCCCGTGGCCATCTTCCAAAACACCGAGCCATCACTTCGCCTACGCCGCCATGGCCTACATCCCCCTCCGCAGTGCCACCTAGCCTCCGGTGAGCCCAGATCGACCACGCCACCGCAAACCCTCGCCGGAGCCCCGAACTCCCTCTCTCCCGACCGCAGTGCCCTGCCATCTGTAGCTTGCCACCGCACTGTTCCGCCAGAGCAGCCCCGTGCGCCCCCGACCGCCTTGACCCCGTGACGAGCGCGGCCCTCCGCCGTAGCCTCGCTGCACGCAGCCGCCGTTCCCCTCTCGAAACCTCCTCTGCCTCCTCTCCAGCTCCTTCTTCCCCAGCCCTCCCTCTTTAGCCCCTTCTTCCTCTTTCCTCCGCTTCCCTTCTCCTTTCTGTCCGACCTCTTCTCTGAACCAACTTTTTTTTTTCATTCACTCCCTTCTCTCTCACTCTAGATTTGTCATCCCTCATAAAATTCTTTCAAAATTATTTGTTCACGTTGTCTCCCTCTCGTAAAACGGGAAGGGAGAACAGGTTTTTAACTTTTGTGTTAAATTTTATTTTTATCATATATTATTATTATTGTTATTGTTCTTATTATTATTATTATTATTATTATTATTATTATTATTACTAATATTATTAGTATTATTATTATGATTATTATTATGATTATTATAATTATCATTATTAATATTATTGTTATTATTATTATTATTATTATTATTATTATTATTATTTTCTTCTCCTTGTACAACAGTATTATTTTATGATTATTTTATTGTATGATAAAAAGAGTATATGTTTTGGATTATAAATTAGTACGTAAAAACATGTATATATGTTAAATATAAATTTTATTTATCTACTGTTATTAATAAGGATAGTAATTATCATTATTATTTCATTGGATCTACCAAGACCTATATTGTTATTTTGTTCTTATGATATAATTTTATTTATTTACTGTATTAATAAGGATAGTAAATATCATTATTATTTCATTGGATCTACCAAGACCTATATTGTTATTTTTTTCTCATGATATGGAGATAATTCTAAATATATTTTTATAATATTTTATAGGACCTTATTTACGTATTTTAGCCTAAATCGATTTTTCCATATTTTTATGAATTTATCAAATATTAGTTTTACCAATAAAAATATAGCTTCCATCTAAGGAGTATATCCCACAAATCTAGGGTTTTACCTAAAAGCAATCTTTATATTTTATATATTTATCTCAAAGCTAGTTTTACCATAAAATATTTTATCAAGTATTATAAATAGTTTTTCTAAATTTCCTCCGACTATCCTTCCGTCCATGACTAATCCCATTTTTTCTAATATTCTATCAATTCTAGACAACCTTATGTCCACCCTAACTAAATTGACCCTTCTGGACCCAATGGAACTGTCCGTGCCACCATCAGAGGTCATCTTGTATAGTTGTTGTACCAACGTTGCAGTTCGTGCCATATTCATCATTGCAACACACCAGGCGTACTACCAGGCAACACACCTTGCCTTACTATTTATTTAAATTGCTCAATATCATGCATGTTTTTACTTATTTCTAGCAAATATAAATTGTTCTTGTAAATTATTATATTTTAGTTGCATTTGGCCTAGAGTTAAGGGACCACCTTTGTTTGTGCCACATTCATTGGCCGACACCTATGTGCCACGATGTCATGTGTCTCATATAGATTTGGACTTGCGTACCGACCGTCCATCGGTGCGTCCAGGACGAGCGTTAGGATATAACTACTAATATAGTTGTCTAAAAGACTTAGCGGTTATTAGAAATATCGTGGTGTGGATTCAGCACGAGTAGTGCATGGGGAGGGTGAAGACAGTTATTAGGTGCAGGGGCTTTCACACATTTACTTTCCTCTTGTTGCCATTTGTGACTCAATCGAGAGCTAGTGCGTCGTGCATTTATTTACTTTTCTCTAGATGCCACTAGTGCCTCGGTTGAAACACAAATGTGCCGTGCATTTACTTTCCTCTAGCTGCCGTTAGTGACTCACCCAAGAGCTAGTGGTCGTGCATTTATTTTTCTCTAGATGCCCCTTAGCTCTCACTCGAGTGCTAATGGGCCGTGCATTTACTTTTCTCTAGACGTCACTAGTGCCTTGGTCGAAACGCTAATGCGCCGTGTTTCTAGTCTCGAGAGCCCCTGTGTGGAACGTTGTCTTCAAATTGCATTTTCACATAGAATGGTTAAGGACCTTTATTTGTGTAGTCACATATACTCTTCTGTTGAGCTTTACTTATTCAGTATTAGCATGATATTATGTGTCTTGTTACGTCCCTCTGAGGACCTGGTTATCTCGCCAGGTGTGTGCTCTTGTCTTTCGCAGGTGTTCTAGCTCTAGCCGTGATCATCGCTATTTCTTCGAGGATGATTGCACTTGGATCGTCTTCGCTTCGTCCGCCAAAATTATTTCTTTTCTCATGTATTTTCCTTTACTTGTTGGTAGTGGATTTGTCTCCGCCCAACGCATTGTATCAAGACAATTCATTATCATTATATGATATCTTTTACTCAATTATTTTTGTGGATGAGATTAGTTATGGTTCTACTGCATTTTACAGCTAACGTATATTTATTATACGGCTGGCATGTCTACGTTCCTGGTCCCACGTATTTTGGGACTGGGGCGTTACACAAAAACTTTAAGTTTATTAAAATAGGGTATTCTGCTAGAAGCTATATTTTATTGGTAAAATAGTTTAGACAATTATTTTGAAAATATTAGAAAATGGTTTTATAGTTTGGGAACTATATTTCTATGGTCAAAATATTTTTGGATAAATATATAGAATATTTATTATAGGGTAAAAATTAAATTTGAAATCTATTGCTAGAGTCAAGTCAAATCTGATATTTTTATTACATATATAGCTTTTGGTAAATAATATATAATAATAATGGTAACAAGTACTAAAGGTAATGTTATGATACTCTCATATTAACATATGTATATATACAAATATGTACTGAAATTTTATATAAATAATAATAATAATATATATACCATTTAATAATAATCCATATATTATAAATGGTATTGTAAACAGTAATAGTAATAGTAATAGGTAATAATAATAATAATAATAATAATAATAATAATAATAATAATAATAGTAATAATATAATAATAATGGAATATTGCTGATAACCAAATAATTACTAACAGAATTAAAGCACTGCTGCTTCTTCTTTAGAGAAAGAGAAAGATAGAGGGGTTCATTCTTTAAAAAAAAGGAAAGAGAGAGGGGTTCTAAAAAGGCGGAGGGGATCGAGTGGAGAGGAATGGGGAGGTGCGAGCGGGAGGGTCGGCGCGCGGAGGGAAGCGGCTCGCGGTGAGGGTTTCGGTGGCAAGGGGCGGCGTCGGCGGAGAGAAGGGGAGAAGGTCGGAGAGAGAGGTGGCGGGACCGGAGGAAGGGCACGGCGGCGCTGATGGCCAGGTGAGGCTGGTCGGGCTTGCGGGACGACGAAGCTCGCCGGGGAAGTGCGGAAGAAGGGATTCCGGGGAGAGCGCATGCGGAGGAACTCCTGCGACGCTGCCGGAGGGGCGAGGCGGTCACTGAGGGTGTGGATCGCGGCGGAGAGGGTGCGGCTGGAGGTCAGGGCTGCCGCGCCTAGGCGGAGCTCGAAGATGGCGGCAGCTCGGCGAGGTAAGCGGTGGTGGTGGTGTGTTTAAATTTATTTGGTGGTGGTGTTTGCTGGAGTGGGTCGAGGAGGGGACCGGGGTTGGTCACTGGCCGGAGGTGGTGGGTCCGTCGAGGAGGAGGAGGTGGGTTGATAGTGGTGGCAGTGGTGGTTTTGCTGACGGGTGGAGGATGATGACAATGGTGGTGGTGACGACGTGTCGGATATGGGATCGGATGGAGCGGCTGGTGGTGATGGGGCGTGTTTGGTTGGGTTAGATGGTTGGGGACAACCGACGAAGTCGGGGGCGTAGCCATAGTAGTAATGGCGGTTTAGCTCCGGGTCGCGGGGCTCGGGGAGGAGGCCGGTCATGGTGGTCGTTCGAGATAATAGTGGTGGCTGTGATAATGGTGGCGGGGTTTATTGCTGGTGTTGGTGTTTCTAGGGTTAGGGGGTTCGGGTCTGCGGCCGTTGGCCGAGAGAGGGGGCTGGTGTGGAGGAAGAGGGTGTTGCGGCAAACAGAAGAGAGGGGGCTGAATATGGTTGGCTGGCCCGGGCTAGGCTTAGGTTAGGGATCAGAGATGGTGTCGGGATTGTCGACACGAAGGGGATGATGTATATGTACAAAAATAATCTATTGGAGTTGGACACCGACACGATGCACTCTGCGGTGGAAATTTGTAGAAAATTTATTTGTGGAAAAATAATGGATGAGTACCTCTCCTTATATAGGAGGTAGGAATTTCCAGTTGGATAAGGATGTATGAAAATTTAAATCCTTTATAGATAATTCAATTATTAATTTAAATCAACAAAATCAATTCTAAATCCAAATTAAATTCTAATTTAAATTTAGGTAATCTAACTCAATTTAAATATAAATTCTATCTTTTATTTTAAAAACCAATAAGATAAATCAAATTTCAAATATAGGTATTAATTTACTATTTAAATCAATCCCTGAACTCAAATCAAGATTTAAATTGCTACAATAAATTCAAAATATGTTTTCCAAAATACTATAATAACAATTTTGAAAATACATTATTATTTACAAATATCCTTAATAAAATATTTATGAAATATATTTGTATGCACGAAGAATATTATTTATTATTAATAACTGTTTTTACGAAATACTTTTTATAAATAAAATAACGGACTTGGAAATGTTGGTATGATAGCTAAAATAATTATTACATATATTATTTTGAAACTATAAAAATAGAAAAATATTTTTCTAAAAATATGTACGCTCGCACATATTTGCACTCGTTGAGCAATTACGAAAAACGAAAATTCGCGCGCGATGTACAATGCCACTACCCGACGTATAAAAATAAAAAAAATCAATACCAAAATTTTAAAATAAAATAAAAAAATAGTAGAAATTTAGGGGTTTTACATCCTACCCAACTTAAAAGAATTTCGTCCTCGAAATTAAGAATTAGTAGGGGGTGAGAAGGCACAAGGGGGTACCGGTGGAGAACAATCAATTATAAGGCTCAACAAAATCATGTCGTAAGAAGTTGCGATCTAGATCATAAAAAATAATACGGGTATGGTCGTGGGTAGTGAATGAGGGTCATGAGTTTTTAAGCAACAATTAAAAGTTAAGGGTTAAAGTTAGTCATGATAACATGCAAGGAGTAATATGGTATCAAGAGGAAAAATGGGAGACCTAAAAGATATATTTTGAGAGTAGGTTGAGGGCACAATTTAAGAGAGCGAATTAGGCTTACTCCTAAAATAAGCGAATTGAGGGTCGCGGTAGAAAATATAGGGCCGAGAAGGAGGACGAGGAGTTTAGGATGAAGACATAGCAACATTTGAGTGGTGCTGGTCATAATTGATAGGAAAGCTAGAGGAAGTTCTAGCACACACCTTTGTCCTTCTAAAATGGTTGAAGGCGAAAGCAATAAGGAGTGCAAGGACGATATTATCGATTACGAATACATTGTTCAAAGGCGACCGAATAATTTCAAAGGAAATGTCAAGGCAGTCGTGGATGGGATTCTAAAGGCCAAGTTTAATTATGTTCCATCCACGTAGAGTAATAGACAAAAGCGAACCAAAGTGCACTAGGTTGATCAGACCATCATGTACCGGTTATGAGTAGACAATACGTTAGTGGAGGCCTCCAATAACATATGTCATGAACAAGCTTGATAAAGAATTGAGATTGCAAAAACTAGGCTACATTAGCATCATTAGTCTATATAGTAAAAATATAGGCATGTGAGATCAAGATTGAAGTAGAATTAGTTCGAACTCCTTAAGACTCTAAGTTATATCCTGTGTTGGTCTCTATACGGTCGTCCTATAGTCTTCTTGTCCAAGTCCTTGGTTGACTAGATGGGTTAGGGTTCTCTAAATTCTAGAACCTAAGCGAACTTACTAATATCGGTCACAAGGAAAAAAGGGATTTCTAGGTCATACGACATTCTACCCAACTTAAAATAATTAAACTAATGGTGTTTTGGGACAAAAGAAACATGCCTAATTAGTTGGGGTCACCTTCCTAACATCTAGCAAGCACGAAGGAAAGATAAGAATAATGATAGAAGAAATCAAGCAAGATGCAATCGATGAGTCAAACGGTAGATAAAATCTAGGGAAGAGGTCAAGTATGTGGATGAGATCCTAGACTCTAATCCTATACGCAGGCTTGCTTGGTACGGTAAAGTAACCAAGCTATTTATCTTGACCTGCATGGGCCACCACAAAAATATATAACGCCCCAGTCCCAAAATACATAGGACTAGGAACGTAGACATGCCAGCTGTATACATACGAAGTACACTCCAATATATGGAAACCTCGTATGAATATATAAGCTGTAAAATGTAGTAGAACCATAACTAATCTCATCCACAACAAAATAAATGAATAAAAGATATCATATAATGATAATGAATTGTCTTGATACAATATGTTGGGCGGAGACAAATCCACTACCAACAAGTAAAGGAAAAATACATGAGAAAAGAAATGAAGTTGGCGAGCGAAGCGAAGATGATCCATGTACAATCATCCTCGAAGAAATAGCGATGATCACGACTAGAGCTAGAACACCTGCGAAAGACAAGAGCACACACCTGGCGAGATAACCAGGTCCTCAGAGGGACGTAACAAGACACATAATATCATGCCTATAACTGAATAAATAAAGCTCAACAGAAAAGTATATGTGACTACACAAATAAAGGTCCATAACCATTCTATGTGAAAATGCACTTTGAAGACAACGTTCCACACAAGGGCTTACGTGACTAGAAACATGGCACGTTAGCGTTTCAACCAAGGCACTAGTGGCATCTCGAGAAAAGTAAATGCACGGCCCATTAGTACTCGGTGAGAGCTAAGGGGCATCTAGAGGAAAATAAATGCACGGCCACAAGCTCTTGGGTGAGTCACTAAAGGCAGCTAGAGGAAAGTAAATGCACAGAACATTTGTGTTTCAACCGAGGCACTAGTGGCATCTAGAGAAAAGTAAATATATGCACGGCGCACTAGCCGGCTGAGTCATAAATGGCAGCTAGAGAAAAGTAAATATGTGAAAGCCCCTGCACCTAATAACTGTCTTTCCCTCCCCATGCACTACTTGTGCTGAATCCACACCACGATATTTTTAATAACCGCTAAGTCTTCTAGGCAATTATATTAGCAGTTATATCCTAACGCTCATCCTATACGCACCGATGTACCGGTACGCAAGCCCGAATCTATATGTGATACGTGACATTGTGGCACACAGGTGTCGGGCCAATAAATACGGCACAAACAAAGGTGGTCCCTTAACTCTAGGCCAAATACATAAAGAAAACTAAAGTACAGTAATTTGCAACTACATATGGTTTTAAAAGAACAACATATAAGAAATAAAACATGCATGATATTGAGCAAGAAAAATAAACAGTAAAGGCAAGGTGTCTTGCCTGGTAGGACGCCTGGTGTACTGCAATGATTAAGGTGGCACGAACTGTGACTTCGGTATAATATCTATGTAAGGTGGCCTCTGATGGTGGCACGGACAGTTCCATTGGGTCCAGAAGGGACAAATTATTTAGGATGGACATAAGGTAATATAGAATTGGTAAAGGAATAGGAGAGATGGGCTGAATCATGAGATGTAGAAAATCGTAGGAAGTCAAATAATATATTTATACTATTTTTAGAAAACTATTTATAATACTTGAAAAATATGTATTAGTAAAAATAGTTTTTGTTTTAGTTAAATATTTAAAAACATAAAAATTACTTTACAAAAACTTTAAGTTTATTAAAATAGGATATTCAGCTAGAAGCTATATTTTATTGGTAAAATAGTTTAGACAATTATTTTGAAAATATTAGAAAATGGTTTTATAGTTTGGGAACTATATTTCTATGGTCAAAATATTTTTGGATAAATATACAGAATATTTATTATAGGGTAAAAATTAAATTTGAAATCTATTGCTAGAGTCAAGTCAAATCTGATATTTTTATTACATATATAGCTTTTGGTAAATAATATATAATAATAATGGTAACAAGTACTAAAGGTAATGTTATGATACTCTCATATGAATACATATGTATATATACAAATATGTACTAAAATTTTATATAAATAATAATAATAATAACATATATACCTTTTAACAATAATCCATACATTATAAATGGTAATGTAAACAGTAATAGTAATGGGTAATAATGAAAACAATAATAATAATAATAATAATAATATAGTAATGGAATAATGCTGATAACCAAATAATTACTAACAGAATTAAAGCACTGCTGCTTCTTCTTTAGAGAAAGGGAAAGAGGGAGGGGTTCATTCTTTAGAAAAAAAGGAAAGAGAGAGGGGTTCTAAAGAGGCGGAGGGGGTCGAGTGGAGAGGAACGTGGAGGTGCGAGCGGGAGAGTCGGCGCACGGAGGGAAGAGGCTCGCGGTGAGGGTTTCGGCGGCGCCGACGGAGAGAAGGAGAGAAGGTCGGAGAGAGAGACGGCGGGACCGGAGGAAGGGCACGGCGGCGCTGATGGCCGGGTGAGGCTGGTCGGGCTTGCGGGACGGCGAAGCTCGTTGGAGAAGAGCGGAAGAGGGGAGTCCGCGGCGAGCGCATGCGGAGGAACTCCGGCGACGCTGCCGGAGGGACGATGCGGTTACTGAGGGTATGGATCGCGATGGAGAGGGTACGACTGGAGGCCAGGGCTGCCGCGCCCAGTCGGAGCTCTGAGATGGCGGCAGCTCGGCGAGGTAAGCGGTGGTGGTGGTGTGTTTAAATTTATTTGGTGGTGGTATTTGCTGTAGTGGGTAGAGGAGGGGACCGGGGTTGGCCACTGGCCGGAGGTGGTGGTTCCGTCGAGGAGGAGGAGGTGGGTTGATAGTGGTGGCAGTGGTTGTTTTGCTGACGGATGGAGGATGATGACAATAGTGTGTAGGAGCATAAAAAGTGCTTCACAGAATGAGTCAAAGTGATAGATCATTCTACTCAAATTGATCTACTTTACGCCGCAGAGAGGTTAAATACTTTACGCCCAAGACAAGGCTAATCGCTTTTACGCCTAAAGCAGCCTGGGTCAAGACATTGGTTTTACGCCTAAAGATAGGCTAACCCTCCTTTTACGTTGGACAAAGCTGTCAAAATCTCGCATTTAATGCAAAGTCTGACATGAAGATATTGATGATGGCATATACTACAGAGACCAATATTGTCGCTTAGTATGTGGACTGAGCTACTTTACGCTCACACTATAGCTTCTTTTACGTACGAAGATTATATGAGTTTTTACGCTCGAAAGTCGACGTGTGCGTAAAGTCTATTTGGGCTACTTTACGCTCAAGGTTATTCAATAACCACTGAGCCCAAGTCTATAAATAGACTTATTTTTTTACAAGGACACACACAGAGACAGGAGAAAAGACAGAGAGATTAGAACTCAGAGACTTTTGATTCTCTAGAGCATTATTCTTCAACCTTTCTTTCAGAACAGAGTGAAGCAAAGCAGGAAAGCATTCGGCCTCGCCATCAGTGCCCAAGTGCGTCGATACCTTTCTGGTGACTTAGTTCTTCCAAGTTGTTCATCTTCAAGCAGCGATCTTCATCATCATCGTATGGTTCAAGGAACAAAGTGATCATTTACAGATCAGACTTCTACAGCAATACTTTCCCAGAATCAAATTTGTACTTCTTGTACTCTTTCTCGTTTTATTTTCAAAATCTGATTTCTAGGCATTTTGTTAAGTGAAACAAAAATGGCGACTCTGCTGGGGACAGCCTTCTCCTCTGACGAGGAGGCAATTGCTCAATACGATGATGTGTCGATTGGATCGACAAAGAAGACTCTGGTTGTACACTTCGACCAGACTGCTTATGAAGGGATGCTCCGAATTGGGGGTGGTTCTCGCTACTCCAATGTTCAAAAATCTCGCAAAGCACGAAAAGTTTGGATTCCTAAATCCAAAATAGCTTCTGATCTCTCTGTTGCTGCTAGTGGCAAGGGAATTCTTCCCACTCCTGTCGTAGGGGCTCCCGTTCGTAACGAGGCAGTCCTTACTTCAGAGTTGTACTCAAAGTGTGACAATTTATCTTCCGTTTGTAACGGTGAAGATAATCAGGTTTCATGCCCACTGCGTAAGAACCAGGTTTTACGCTCAGTGGATAAAAATCAGGTTTTACGCTCAGTGGATAAAAACCAACTTTTACGCTCAGTACATAAAGATGAGTCTCCCATTTGTAATGGGGCAGATTCTAACGATTGTGCTTCTAGGTGTAAGAACCAGTCTCCCGTCGGTGACGTGGTAGGCTCAAACAAATTACGCTCCTCGCGTAAAATAAAATCTCCCGTCTGTGACGTGGTAGATAACCAACTTTTACGCTCTACACGTAAAGGTAAATCTTCTGTCTTTGACAGTGTAGATAAAGTTTGCAATGATGTTTTTACATCTAATATGAATGTACCTAAACGTGTGCAGCATAAAAATGTTGTTGGTAAAGCTTCAGTTCTGCACCAACAGCCTCTTATACTGCTCTACGCAAAGTACCAAATCTATAAATTACACGCAATGAAAATGGAGTCCTTCGTGCTAAAAAATCTCAAGATTTACGCACACAACTCCAAACGCGTAGAAATGTACAATTTGGTTCTGCGAATGTAGCCAATAATCTTCTTTATACACAGGGAACTAAACGTTTTTCCATTCCAAATGTAATAAAGAAGACTACTCCCTCCACTCCTTCTGACTTACGTGAATTGCTAATGCAAAAACGTAAGAATAGACAATCTCCGGTGACATTTCCCCAAGAAAAACATCATTGTGATTATCACCAGGTTGTATTCAATTATTGTTGTTCGGCTTCAAAACGGTCAGTTTTTTATCGATTGAGTTTTAATGTGTCTCAACAACACACTGAAGACCAAGAACATGAGTTGTCATATGTGTTAGTGAACATGGCATCTCATACTAACAGAGGACGACGTCCAAGACGAAATACGTCCCAAACCCCAGGTCAGCAACAGTTCAACAGACTTCTTGATTCTTTTGAGGGTGTATATCAGAACACTCGATCAAGAAGACAAAGACAAATGCAGACTTCTGATTCAAAAGCTGGGGGTACTCAATCTTTTGAGTCCGAGACTGACAGTGTCGATTCATACTTCTATACTGATCCTTCTATAACTTCAAGAGAGGTTGAATCCTACGCTGTTGGAGATGAACCAGAGACCTCATCTGTTAATACAGAATAGCGTCTCACTGCCGTTGAGCAATCACTGAAAGACATGCTTAACATGGTGCAAAACATGCATCAGATAATATTGAATCAGCAAACTGCTCAGCCGACAGTAATAGCACCAGTACCAGTAGCAGCACAAACTCAAGATAGTTAAGGGGCTAATATACCTTTGAATGTTCAGGAGCCTGCTGTTAATTAAAATTTTGCTTCTCCAGATCCTATTATTCCAGAATATCTACCATCTCCGGTGGGAATTACGGTACATCCAACAACTACTCAATCAAATGTGCTTCCGCAAACTAGTGAGGCCATTCAAGCAGTGCGTGAACTCAAGGCACAGTTTGAAGTCTTGAGGCACAAGGATCAACTCCAGAGGTTAGGGATTAAGCAACCTTATCCTCCTCATTGGAATGATGTACCCTTTCCACCAAAATTCAAGCCACAATCCATGGTATTATTTGATGGAAGGGCTTCCCCTAGTCAATATATCAATTATTTTGATATTATGACTGTACATCTGCAAAAAATGATGCTCTTCTCACTCGAGTGTTCATTGGTTGCTTGACGGGTTCGACTTATGATTGGTATCGAAGTTTACCCGATAATTGCATTTCGTCTTTCGACGAATTTAAGGCAACGTTTCTCTCCCGCTTCTATGAAGGATGTATGGACATGAACATGTCCTCCTTGATAGAAATCAAGCAAAAGGAGAAAGAAGATACTCGGACATTCATTGAACGTTTCCGACAAGCTACTTTAAAGATGCCTCCTGGCATGCCAGATTCAGCACTCATTGATACATGCAAGATGAATCTGCGACCATCTATTGGTATTTTTATGGGTTCTCAATTCACAGATTGGGCTTCGTTAATCATAGCAGCAGTTTCTGCCGAGACCAATGGTAGGTTGGCTCGTAAACATAGGATGATTTTCGCATCAGATGATAGAGGAAAGAAAAGTAATCCTGGTAATAACCCCGGTAATCGTAATGTGAAAGGAAAAGATACCCTCATGGTTAATCTTTCCAGGAATAAAACGATGCCGAATAGTCAGGAATATTCTAGGCCAAAGGAAGAATACTCTTTTGATGAGAGTGACATCCCAGGGATATTTCAATGTCTGGTGAAGAGTGGCAAACTTCAGATTCCAGAGCTAAAGAGGCCTAATGAGGTGAATCTAACTGACAATCCCAAATATTGTATCTATCATAGATACATTAATCATCCTACCAGTGCTTGCTATGTCCTGAAGAAGAAAATCTAGGAGCTGATAAATGGCGGTGCTATCGCCTTAACTAATGACGACCATACGGTTACAACCAATATGGTTTCTCTTCAATTCGGGGATTTTCCTCCACAGCAAGTAGCAGATGGAATCATCCCAATCCCGAAGGCGACGATAAAGATTGTGAATATCCCGCCTCCTAGAGAAGAGAATGACGGATTGCTGCCTCTTACCTTAAAAAATGGTAAAATTATGTGGGTACATCCTGACTTAATACCTGAATTAGAAAATCCAAGAAAGGCAAGAAAGTCAAAACCTATAACATAATTTCACATGTTATTCCAGATCCCGACGATTCAGATTATCTATGGGATGGCACTCCTTTGGAAGATAGACTAAGAGGATTGAACATATGTCCTCCAAGTCTAGCTCCTCCTACCAAACTCAAGCTTACTCATCAGCAGTGGTTAGCTATGAATAGTGTCCCTTTATACCGGGCACAACAAGTCTTCGCTGCTTACGAAAAAGCTCCTACAGGAATTTTTCCTCGTATCCCGAATCCTTCTCCTTCTGTAGTTAAAGAGACATCTATTCCTCATTCTCCTGTGGATACAGAGATCTCTTCTTCTTTCTCTGTGGAACCATTTGTTAAAAGTCTGCTGCCCACTCATCTATACAGTCAGTAATCTGTCCTTCTCATGAAGAAAATGGGTTATGACTTTCAGAAGGCAGAAGGTTTGAATTATGATAAAGGAATACGACTTCCTTTATAAATTCAAAATCAAAAATCCACTGTTGGATTGGGTTCTGAAATTCCTCACAACAAACTTTACAAGAAAAAGGCTAAAGGGAGGGAGACTAAATCCTGTAATATGGTACTTCCTTCGCTCAAGTCTGAAGAAAAAACTTTTACTGGTACAAGATCCGGGAAGGAGTACCACAAAGATTATGAGGGATCTACCAAAAAAGCAGAAGATGTAGTGGAAACACTACCAGCTCAACCTTCTCCTGTTCCTGCTAAAGCTTCGGTGGTTGAAAAGGGGAAACAGAAAGCAGTACGTTTTGACATTCCATTGAAGTCTGCTTCCAGTCAGGGGGTGGTGATGAAACCTTACAAATTTGATATTCTAGCTCAGTTAGCCAATACGCCGGCTAGACTATCCATATTTGAACTGCTTCGTCTTTCTAGAGAAAGTAGGAAGACTTTGAGTGAAGCTCTACTTCAGGCAGATTCATGCTTGGCTCAACTCAAGAGTCATGATAATACTCCAGTATCGTGTCCGCAATGTCATAGTGTGATGGAAGTAATTCCCAATATCACCTTTACACAAGAAGATATGTTGTTGAAGCATAACAAACATGACAGACCTCTGTGCTACACTGGGTATATTGGATCTACTGAAATTAATAGGATTTACATCGATCCTGGGTCGTCAATTAGCATAATCCTTCAAAGTATGCTAAGACCCCTGAGGATTCCTACTAGTGACCTGACTTACACTAGTACTACGATAGTTGGTTTTAACTCTGGCAAGAGTAAACCACTGGGGAAGATTCGTCTGAAGATTCAGATTGGCGATCTGCGAACTATGGTAACCTTCTATGTTATCAACTCAGATGTATCCTACAATATTTTTCTTGGAAGACCGTGGATTTATGAACACAACATTGTGCCTTCAACTCTCCACCAATACTTCAAGTATGTAGATTCTCAAGGAGTTGTAAAGACTGAATTTGCTGATATCAACCCCTTCAAGGGTGTCAAAGCCTATTTTTCTGATTCAAGGCTTTATAAACAAGAACATGTGGAAGAGATATCAGACATGGCTGAAGATCAATCTTGTATTGAAGATCAGTCTATTAATGAAGATCCGCCAGAAGAACAACCTTTGAAGATCATGGTCAAGGGACGAATCCAATCCTAATCTGTTAATGATCAACCTTTGGTAATCAAGGTTAAAGGAAGAACTCAAGCTTCATCTGAGGAATCAATAAATGTTCCTACTAAGAGCCAAGTTCAACCCTTTTTGATTAAAGTCAAAGGGCGTACCTCTTGTACGAATAATACAGAACCACCATTGATTGTCAATCTTGGCAAATCTACGCAGAAGATGGATAATGGTCCACTGATGATTAATCCGAAGCGTAGCAGTCAAATCATAAATGATGTAAATATTGACCATTCTGTACTTTTTGATATCAATGAAGAATTGAAAGAATGACTTTATCTTCTGATAATCAAAGTCATCAATCTAAAGGCGACATAGAACCAGAAGAAGCTTTATACATCAACTATAAAGAAAATTCCTTTCCTCTTCAGGTTGATGTTGGACCTTATGCTCAAAAGTTCTTGACATCTTCTCCTTATCTGCTTTCGGTAGTTGTCCAATCACAAGCTTGTGTAACTTATAGACGCCATGAAGAATCTTATTTCGTGGTTCCGTCTGATAAGAAAAACAAGCGCCAAATTGTTTTTAGCTTGGCTAGAAATATACCTGTTGCTCAGACAGACGATCTGAAGGATAAAGATAAAGGAAGAATCCGAATTAACAAATATAGTCAACAATCCATCAAGATCATTCAGAATATGGGATATGATTTGAAGACTTTGCAAGGTCTCAATCAGGGCAAAGGTAGATGACTCCCGTTATGTGGTGATCCATTTTACCAGAAGACTCGTCATGGATTGGGATATGACCCATCCCATATGTTTAATGACGATATGCAAGAAGAATTCTCTTCTAATTCCTCACAATCATCTGATTCAGAAGATAACCAATTCATTGAATCGGATATATCTCGTTCCTCATATGATGAATTCAAACGTGTATCTTCAACTTTCTATTAGGATTTATTCCTGAGTTGACCTCCTTTCCTCTCCCATAAAATAGGTTAGGTCATCCACTTCTTTTATCGATATTTGACATATATGCTCATAATGTCTGTCTTCCTAACCCCCAGCTACCAAAGTTTGGTTAAGCTGATTACTCATCTCTTTGGAGAGAAATTTTTATCTTCCATCTTATCAGTTGATATAGAAAGCTGAATTTATTATTTATCACGTTCTTATAACCTCTGAATAAATATTAAATTTGCTGGTGTTTCCTGTCTATCATGTCCATTTGACCTCTGCATAGATATTAATCTATTTTTCTTTGAGTTCTTATATACTATCATGTCCATATTATCTCTGATAGTATTATGCTCTAAAACAGAAAATGCGATTTCATTATCTATCATGTCTATATTACCTCTGGATAGATATAATACGTCAAGTTTAAAAGACTTGTCACGTCCATACTACCTCTGATAAGTGTTTTTTATCTCATACCTATTGTTTAAATTCCAAATAAACGATAGGATCACAAAGCAAATCTTTCATTCATTTCTGGTGGAAACACTACAAAATAAATAAGACAAAAGATGACAAAACACTCTCTTAAGGTGGAGTGGAAACATCTTGAAGCAACTTCTTTAATTCTTCTAGCCGTTTGCCACGGGAACTCATAACCTTCTTGGTAGCCTCAGCACGTCGAGCTTCGGGGGTACAAATACAGGAAAGTTTAGCGAAAATGATTATCAAATTGTCCTAGGCTTCATCAAGGGTTCTGATAGTCGATTCAGCCCCAAAAGCTTGTTCTTCTAAAATTGAGCTTTAGGTGAGGTGCAGATTTCGAGCATCGATCATCTTCTCCCTTTCAGCCTTCAAGCGAGCTAACTATGTCTCGACTTCGCAGATCTTGTCATTCTTGCTCTGAATATCTATGTTTAAAGCATCATAAGCCACTCTGTGACCATGCAGGGCAGGTTTTATGCCAGCCAAAACGGCTTTTTCTTTGGCAACCTTTAGACTATGTTCATGGAGAGTAGCATTATACGTAGTCTCTCGAGCAAGATAATCAGCCGTTAAGGCATCATACTCCTCCTGAATGAGGCTTTCAATAGTCTAATCTGATAGCCTGAGATATTCTCCAATCGGCTGCTCAATGTCCTCCATAATTTTCTCCAATGTTGTAGCTCTCTCAACATCATTGAACATGGCAACATTCTTGATAGTCAGAGCCATTGTCGTCTTCAAAATCTCATAACTGAGACCCTTATTCAGGACCATCTTTATCAGAGTTGCCAGAGTTTTATAAAAAGTTTCAGTATGAATCTCAACCAGAAGATTCATTTCTACGCTGGAGCTTGGTGTGGCGGCAATATCTAATAAATCTCTTCTTTGGAGATCGGGAGCAGATGTGGTTGGCACGACAGCAGGATGAGACGAAGTTGTTGCTGTTACTATTGCCATGGCCAAATTATCCCTAAGAGCTTCAGGAATTGTATCTCCAACACCTATAGCCACCATTGGTGTAACAACAGACGGAGGTGGAGTTGTTGTTGTCACTACTGTTATTTGGTTCCCAAGAACTTCAGGAGCAATTTCTTCAATATCTGTTACTCCAGTCGTTTCTGGAGTTCTGGTAGCGGTGATATTGGTGGATGTGGTGACAATTGCAGGAGCTGGTTCAGGTTCCGGTATTGGCTTATCATGAACTGATATTGAATCAGCAGCTATAATAGAAGATGCTATCATTTCCCTGGGTTTAGCACCTTCTTCAACTGTCGGCTCCGCAGAATTTTCTACTGCTTCAGTTGCAGTAAAATCTTCTACAGTTGATTCTTTATTTAAGATCGGTTCTCCTCCAGTTGGTTCATCATCACCTGCAGTGAGGTCTATTGCAGCCTCTTTCTGGTGCTGATCTTCAACATGAGAGGATAGTTCAGGATGTGCTTCTTGATGCTCCACCGCGGGTTGTTGTCCTCCGTCTTCATCAGCACCCTCTTCATTAGAAGAAGAAGTCTCATCAGCAGATTCCTCATTTTCCTCATAAATATCTTCTTCTTGAGGAGGAGAAGCCATAGGCTTTGGTGCTATTATGACATCTACAAAAAACGAACAAAATAAGTTAATATACAAAATCATGACATATAATTCCGTATAGGTTTTGTGTAATACTTGGAATATGTGTATTTTTTTCAAGATATGTATCATAATCACCATCCCAATCATCATTCTCGAAGTCAAGAGCCGGTTCGTCTGATGGGATGCGGTCTTGAGCAGCGGTGGATACAGTAGTAGCACCCTCTGTAACCTGTGCCTTGGTTGGCAAAGATAAATGGAGTGAGGTGCTAAGACGCCCAGGAGACAAAAGTGTTACAGCTCCTGATCCAACTATTGGTGGAGGGGCTGAAGATCCTTCTCCTGGATGGACTGAGGAAGAACCGACAAGATGATCCTCTTCAATCAAAGTGTCATCTTCTGGAGTGTGGGCCCTTGGTTTGGAAGGCCCTTTTGTGGTAGACTTCTTCTTCTTTTCCGGAGTTTTCTCTGGAAACGTGACGGCTGCACTTTGTTTTCTTTTTCGGCTTTTGCCAATAATGATAGGTTTTGCAGCTGGTTCCCCAACTCCTGTTGGGATAACTTTTAAAAATGGATCTGGAATGACAGTATCGTCAGGGATGTCTGCTAGTACCCTGACCTGCTCTTCAATATCTCCTTCTTTAGGCTACCTCAGACTACCCCTCATACTGTAACCGTAGGCAAAAGAACGAATTGAAGCATAAAAGTGAGCATACGTATGAAGTATATTTAGCTCTGTAGTACTAATGGTGGTTGAGACTCTAAACTTGGCGCCAGTACGAGCAGCATTGAAATATCTCCAACCCCTAGCACCGTCGAGTAATTTTCCATAATGACGGAAGTTAGTAGTGGGGTTACCAACATGAAGTTGGTCATATCCAAATTGGCGAGAAAACCTACTGGGTAGATATGGTTCAAACGCACAATTATTTTCATTTCTATATATCAAGTGGGAAGGTCTGATGCATTGAAGCCATCTAAAGACTGATGATGGCAATACCGCTCTTCATTCGACTTCATCTTCAAACTGAATGCCAAAGCAATCTGCTGGAACTTGTGGCCGAGTGCAGAAGAAGTTTCAACCATAAGAATAATTCAGAACTGCCCGGGTATCCGCCACAGTCATAGCGGTCCATGTAGCTTTGCTGAATTTTTGGAGGAAGACCTCCGCATCATCACCTGGGCTTGGTGGCAACAATCTGCAGTTATGATGCAACAACAAGCCCATCAGATAAGTGTAGGGCATTTCTACTCTAGGAAAAACATTTCGATAAGGAGCATTGTTGATTAACTCCTCGCCGAAGGTCCTTAAACCTGCATTTATTCGACACACCATGGCTGATAGCAGGTTAATCCTGACTTTAAAAACCAGACGTACTGCCAGCCATAGCACACTACGGTGGATTCTGTCAACAGTACCAATACCCGGCATAACCCATCTTCTCAACCATAAAGAAAGAAAGCCTGCCAGCAAAGCTCTCCGAGAGATTTTTTGGCTACCATTTCTAAGGAAGCTCACGGCTTCAGTCCCTGCAGGGAATTCCCAAGTCTTTGTAGACATATATTTATTATGGAATTTGTAGACAATCGTCATATCCCTAATTTTGTTGGAAGGGATTGTCGAATCTATGTTGATTGCCGGAGCTTTGTTTTCCTGAAATCTTTCTTTGTCTTCCTTGGATATCTTATCCTTATGGAAGAAGAGATAAGTCGCCCACTTGTTGATGTACGCCAAATTATATGTACTTTCATACATTGTGGTACAAACTATGTAGTGACACATCAATTCCTCATATATCTCAATCAACTAAGGATTAGTCTCTCGAATTTCAGCCAGTTCTCTGTTGGAAGGAACGTATTCCTCATATGGGGCTTCCTCCATCGGCAGTTTCGAAATGAACTACATCTCGTGAAAAGCAAGGCCCATTTTGCCTTTTGGGGTGGCAAAAGTTCCAGTCAAACTCATATATATTTCCATCAAGGCCAGAAATAGGTTTCCGTTTGAAGGAATACCCTGACTAGTGGAAGCTATCGCCTCATATAAACCAATGTCTTTTAACTCTGCTTCGAAGTTCTTCATCATCCAAATACTTATCTGGATCCAGTTCTGATTGAACGGAGTCAACTATCCCGACAGCCTGGGGTTCGTCTGAGGATACAATACAGCAGCCCTCATAAATTCGTTGACGAACATCGGAGTTTGTACTGGTTGAATTAAACCTGAGTCTTCTCTGGGATTAGCTTCCGACATGAGGCCAAAAATAGAAGTGACACCACCATTGGGAACACTAGCAAAATACCCCATGTCATTAGCATGCTCCCTCTTGAAAACAATTCTACCTAGTCTTCCGTAACTATTAGGAGTCAAATTCCACAGCATTTGTCGATGGTGGGTAGCATGGAAAAATATTGACAAGGAATAATCTCTGTCCATATCTGGAAGATACATGGCTCTATCCCCAAATTTGAATACCCAAGACTCCTTCTTGGGGTGTGTCTGGGATTTACAGTCAATGGCCTCCCCAAACAAGAAGGCCGGTTTTGTAAATTGTTGTGCATCTAGTGAAGTCAACAAATCTCCAATCATCATGGATAGCAACATCCTATCCCCTTGAGCTGCTATCAGTTGTGCTCTCTCTACTGGGTATTCAGGGTTCGATTGAGGAAATTGGACATGAGATAAATCTTCCAGATAGTTCGAACCCACCATGCCAACTAACGAGCCGAAAACTTCTGCGAGAGGGTGAACTTGCAAATCCACTGACAAAAGGACAAAAGAGATCAAATTAGTTTGGAAGTTTTATGACTTTTACGCTTACTAAAAGTGGATAAAGGTTTATAAAGCCTTTGTTTTACAAAGCCTCTCAGTGATTGATGAATTTTACGCTACCACATGTTAATGTGAGCATAATATAACTTTTTACGCTGGCATGAATGAACATGAGCGTAGTTAAGTTTTACGCTAGCACATTAATTATGGGCGTAATCCAAATTTTACGCTGACACGTATAACGTGGGCGTGCTCTTTTATCTTTTATGTTAACACGTACAACGTGGGCGTATATTGTTATTTCAGTTTTTACGCTAACACGTATAACGTGGGCACAAAAAACTGAAGGATTGGGTTATCTTTTCCTTCCTCGACGGGTTTTCCCAGCCAAAGAATAGGGTTTTACCCATCATAGGCGGAGCTACGGCCAGGTTGGGTTATCGGTGTGGTGTTGACGACGGAATGGGAGTTTTTGCATGGTCGGCCGACGACGAATCGACGGCTGGTTTCTTCCCCTTGTTGCTAGCGGCGGATGATATCTTGGGAGCCATCGGATCAAAGTGAGGGTTTCGAAGAAAGACAAGGCAAAGGAATTTGAGATTGCAAAAAGATGAGTAAAAGTGTTTTCTCTCTCCGAAGAACCCTATTTATAGGGAAATTTCAAATTGGTTCAAATTCTAGACTTTACGCCGACTGTTGGATATCCCCGCTTTTACGCGGATGACTGTTGCGTATCCCTAATTTTACGCTGACTGGTCAAATCTCAACTTTTACGCTTCTGTTCAAAGTGTTTCGAATTTTGAAGACATTCGAAAACTTTGAAGGGGGTCTTGTAGGAACGTAAAAAGTGCTTCACAGAATGAGTCAAAGTGATAGATCATTCTACTCAAATTGATCTACTTTACGCCGCAGGGAGGTTAAACACTTTATGCCCAAGACAAGGCTAATCACTTTTACGCCTAAAGCAGCCAGGGTCAAGACATTGGTTTTACGCCTAAAGATAGGCTGACCCTCCTTTTACGCTGGACAAAGCTGTCAAAATCTCGCATTTAATGCAAAGTCTGACATGAAGATATTGATGATGGCATATACTACAGAGACCAATGTTGTCGTTTAGTATGTGGACTGAGCTACTTTACGCTCACACTATAGCTTCTTTTACGCACGGAGATTATATGAGTTTTTACGCTCGAAAGTCGACGTGTGCTTAAAGTCTATTTGGGCTACTTTACGCTCAAGGTTATTCAATAACCACTGAGCCCAAGTCTATAAATAGACTTATTTTTTTACAAGGACACACACAGAGACAGAAGAAAAGACAGAGAGATTAGAACTCAGAGATTTTTGATTTTCTAGAGCATTCTTCTTCAACCTTTCTTTCAGAACAGAGTGAAGCAAAGCAGGAAAGCATCCGGCCTCGCCATCAGTGCCCAAGTGCGTCGAAACCTTTCTGGTGACTTAGTTCTTCCAAGTTGTTCATCTTCAAGCAGCGATCTTCATCATCATTGTATGGTCCAAGAAACAAAGTGATCATTTACAGATCAGACTTCTACAGCAATACTTTCCAAGAATCTAATTTGTACTTCTTGTACTCTTCTTCGTTTTATTTTCAAAATCCGATTTCCAGGCATTTTGTTAAGTGAAACATGGTGGTGGTGACGACGTGTCGTAGATGGGATCGGGTGGAGCGGCTGGTGGCGATGGAGAATGTTTGGTCGGGTTAGATGGTCGGGGACAACCGACGAAGTTGGGGGCGTAGCCATAGTAGTAATGGCGGTTTGGCTCCAGGTTGCAGGGCTCGGGGAGGAGGTCGGTCATGGTGGTCGGTCGAGAAAATGGTGGGGGCTGTGATAATGGTGACGGGGTTTATTGCTGGTTTTAGTGTTTCTAGGGTTAAGGGGTCTGTGGCCGTTGGCTGGGAGAGGGGTTTGGTGTGGAGGAAGAGGGTGTTGCGACAAACAGAAGAGAGGGGACTGAATTTGGTTGGCTGGCCCGGGCTAGGTTTAGGTTAGGGATCGGAGATGGTGTCGGGATTGTCAACACGAAGGGGATGATGTATATGTACAAAAATAATCTATTGGAGTTGGACACCGACACGATGAACTCTGCGGTGGAAATTTGTGGAAAATTTATTTGTGGAAAAATAATGGATGAGTACCTCTCCTTATATAGGAGGTAGGAATTCCCAGTTGGATAATGATGTAGAAAATTTTAAATCCTTTATAGATAATTCAATTATTAATTTAAATCAACAAAATCAATTCTAAATCTAAATTAAATTCCAATTTAAATCTAGGTAATCTAACTCAATTTAAATATAAATTCTATCTTTTAGTTTAAAATCCAATAAGATAAATCAAATTTCAAATACAGGTACTAATTTACTATTTAAATCAATCCCTGAACTCAAATCAAGATTTAAATTGCTACAATAAATTCAAAATATTTTTTCCAAAATACTATAATAATAATTTCAAAAATATATTATTATTTACAAATAAACTTAATAAAATATTTATGAAATATATATGTATGCACGAAGAATATTTTTTATTATTAATAACTGTTTTTACGAAATACTTTTTATAAATAAAATAACGGACTTGGAAATGTTGGTATGATAGCTAAAATAATTATTACATATATTATTTTGAAACTATAAAAATAGAAAAAATATTTTTCTAAAAATATGTACGCTCGCACATATTTGCACTCGTTGAGCAATTACGAAAAATGAAAATTCGCGCGCGACGTACAATGCCACTACGCGACGTATAAAAAAATCAATACCAAAATTTTAAAATAAAATAAAATAAAATAGTAGAAATTTAGGGATTTTACACCTATAGGTGCAAATAGCAAGAAAGAGCTTCAAATGGGGGGTGTTTTTCTTGATGGCCAAATACTCCAAATTGATCCAAGGCTGAGTTTACTCTCCATGAACAGCAAGAAGAGGTTAATTAGAACCTAACGCAAAAGATTTGAGCCAAAAAGGACTTGAATTGAGAAAGTTATGGATTGGGGAAGATGGCTCTTTACCTTTTTTTTCAATTTGTTAAAATATCACAAAGAGGCAAGAACAATCAATGAGGAGATTATTTATAGGGAGGGGAGCCCTAGTGGCTGGTCATAAAGAATGAAATTAGGGTTAGGGTTTCAAGTCATGGGCCATGGGCCAACTAGCACTAGTCTAGAAATCAATCCCCTAAGCCTCAAGCCTATTAACCAATTCACTAAGCCTTCTATTCAAGTCTTGATTCCTACATGAGTAACTTGGATTGACTTAAGTTAGACTAGGGTCTCACCATGCTAATCAAGTCACCTTAACTAGAGTCAACATCTAGGTTAGTCTCTTAAGTCACAACTAGTAAAAATCAAAATCAATAATCGTCAATCCAATAAATAAATAAATAATAATAATAAATCAAAATGACCAAATTACCCCAAGACTAAAAATAATAAATAAAAATCTCAATCACATGGTTAGGCTCTAGGGCAGACAGTCTCTAGGATTTCACTAGCTGCACATCAAAATCACAAGTCATAATTTTTAAATAGCTTTAAAATAATTAAAAATCACCAAAAAATTATATTATTATTTAAATATCATAATTAAATAAATTAAAACACAAAATTTTAAAATTATCCTCATTTAGAAAACTGGATGTTACAACCATGAGGAGAAATTAGGGTTAGGCCTCCTAACGGATCTGGATATCCCGTGTTCAGCCCGAACACACAATCCAGGCCCATTAACAATAGCTCGGTCCACTAATGAGCTATTGTTGCACTACCTCCCTAATCCCAAATTATGTTTATGGGCTCCTTTTATTATATGCTCGTTTGACTCCCTATGTTAAGATATCGAATGTCCGTCGATCAAATTAAGTTACTGACAACTATATTGATTCGACATCTTTTATCCTTAAGTAGTACCGCTCAACTTTATTTGTCATGTCGGATATAATCCACCTGCAGGGTTTACATAACAATCCTTACAAGCTCCTTAAGGGGACATCATCAGCCTGATGTATCGGGACATGGATTACATTTATAATCAACAACCCATCATACATACAATGTTATTACCCAATTCATAGAGGTTGTAGACCCATAAGGAATCTCACTCTTTCATGAGTCAAAGTAATGCACATTGTATATACATATCCGTTATTATATCCGGATTAAGAGCACAAGCATCCATAATAACAGAGGTATTTGTTCTCTTATGTAGTCAGTACAAAGAGAACAACCTCAAGTGGTCATGTTCAATACACACAAAGTGTACTAGTGTAAACCTATAGTCAAGATAGACTAATAACAGATTATACTACAACCTTTCCAATAGATTGTCTAAGTTCATCTAGGTTGTGAACTATTTATATATTCCATAGGAAACTGATAATATGATCTTCTGTGTGACACCACACACCATATTATCTACAATATAGAATATCAAACATTTGCATTAACACTTGCAAATACAATATGAAAACATTTGTCCATGTGATTCTCATTCAAAATTTAAGAAAATAAGGTTACTACAAAAGTGATGCTTTTAGTATATAACCCTAACAACAATGATATAATATACCTGTCAAGATCTCAACTCCGAATGGAGGACAAGTATAAATAATATGGTAAATACTCAATCACAGTCTAAAGCACGATAAGATATCAAAGAAGTCTAAATACTACAAAAATCTCAACAACAACAACGACTAATACAAAATCAAATACAAGTCTCAGAATTAAATAACAAAATCTCCATTATTACAAGGCAAATGTTCTAACAGAGAATCTAAAGCAAGTCAAGCTAGAATTAAGTCTCTCGAAGTCACTCTTGAGAATCCGGACCCATAGTAACTATCCCTTCCTCTGAACAATCATCTGAAATGTTGGCCCATTGGTCATATGGTCAACCTGATTTTAATAATTGATTAAACTCTGTCTAGATATACAAAGCTAGTCGGGACATCTCGGACTCTTGAACATGATCAAGATTGGCTATCCACTGAATTCAAGACCGAAGATCTGTTTGCCTACTCGAGTCTGTAATTCCTTATGCAATGTATTTTTTCATTTTATTTGAGTCTAGGAATATGTTGTACACCGAGTCGTACTGGCAAATAGGCTACCCTTAAATAAGTTCAAAATGTTTTTAAAATGACCTCTCAAAAAGGTTTATAAAAAGGTTTTCAAAAATGTTTTCAAAAATCACCAAAAAGCTTTTTAAAACCCTAAGTAAACCCTGACAGAACTCGGACCGAGTTCGGCCAGAGTTCGGTTGGTGGCCGTTGTGATTTTGAATCCTTGGAACTTGGTCCTCCTGTAGTTGCAGATTTGACCGAGATTTGCTCATAGAGTTCTGTCCGAATTCTGCCCAAATTCTGTCAGAAGTCTGCCTTTGGAATTCCTATAAATAGAGAAGGATTTCGATCTTTTCAACTCACTCATTCACTTTCAATCTTCTCTCTATCTAAAACTTTCAGTCTTCCAAAGAGTTTTTTAGAGCTTTCAATTTCAGATCCCAAGCCAGTTACAATCCTCTAGTCGATTTGCCAGTACGGTACGGTCTAGAAGTTTCTGAGAGATTGTAATCAGAAGGCTTGATTGATGAATACCTCTTCACATTTAAAGTTGGACGAGTTCTTCGTATCAAAGCTCGTGTTGTAGAAGTTGCAAGGACTTCGTAAGAAAACTTACGATTTTTCCAATAGTGGATTCAACTGGTAGCAAGAGTTCTACCGACTGGATTAGTCCTCAACAGAGGGAAACCAGTATACATCGTTGTCGTTGCGTTTGCTCTCTTAACTCTGTCTTTACTTTATTTTAGTTGTGATTAATATTCTGTGATTGTGCTGCTCACTTTTTTTAATTAGCATTATTCTGCTGCCAACTTTATTCACCCCTCCTCTAGAGTATTACGCTTTACTATTTCGTTCCTACAATTGGTATCAGAGCGGGTGTTACAGGTAAAGCAAAGGTAACAGTGCAATTATTTATTTATTTTTATTAACTGTTATATAGATCACAGCACAACACATGGCAACTGTGAAATTCACAAGTGAAGGCCAGGCCACAAACAGACCCCCACTATTTGATGGTACGAATTATGCATATTGGAAAACACGGATGAGTTTCTTCTTGAAATCACTTGACTTTGATTTATGGTCCATTGTTCTTGATGGATATCAAAAGCCACCTCGTATAAATGTTGATGGAATTTTAGTTGAAAAACCCCACAGCAGATATACAGAGGAAGAAAAGAAAAGGGCCAGTCTTGACGCACGTGCCATTAATGCTTTTTTTGTGCTTTAGACAGAACTGAATTTAACAGGGTGTCTATCTGCGCAACGGCTAATAAAGTGTGGAAGCTACTTGAAGTCACATATGAAGGCACAACTCAAGTCAAAGAATCTAAAGTCAGCAGACTTACTCAAGAGTACGAGGCGTTCTAGATGATGCCCAACGAAACAGTTACACAAATGTTCGAGAGATTCTTGGATATTGTAAATCCTTTGTCCTCCTTAGGCAAATATTATAGTAACCATGAAAAGATTCGCAAACTCCAGCGAGCACTCACCAAGAACTGGATTCCGAAGGCTACTGCAATCATTGAAGGGAACGATCTCACAACTATGTCCCTCGAAGTACTCATGGGTAAACTACTCACTCATGAACTGGAGCTACAAGACTTTGAAGAGCCTGGACCAAAGGAGAAGATGATCGCTTTCAAGGCTCAGCACAGAAAAGCTGTTGAAGGTGATTCAGACAGCAGTAGATCTGACGCTGAAGATCAAGCACTCCTAGCAAGGAAATTCAAAAGATTCATGAGACATGAGAAGAGAGTCAAAAAAAACAACAGCAACAATTGGTATCAAGAAGATGCTGTTTGCTATGGTTGCAAGAAGAAGGGACACATGAAGAAGGATTGTCCCATAAACTCATCATCAAGCGAGAAGAGCAACAGATATGAAAAAGGGAACCTGAAGAAATCAACATCTAGGAGATATGCCAATACCAGCATATGGCATGAAAGTGAAGCCAGCGACTCAGAAGACGAACAATCAGAAGACGCTGCAAACATATGCTTTATGGCATCCGATCAGGTACCTACTGAACCTGTAGTTGATACTTATGATGACTTCACCTTTGAGCAATTAGGAGATGCCTTCAGTGACCTGATGACTGATTATAGGAAACTGCGTAGCAAGTATCAGACCTCTAAGAAGGTACTCAAAAAGTACAAAGGTGAAATAGGTAGACTTACCGACCTTCTAGCTGAGGTTAGAAATAATATTAGTGAGTCTGGTGAGCTTTCTTCAACAAAGCTCTTATTGCACGAGACTACCAAGTCATCTGAAGAGAAAGACAAAATTATTGACCAACTCAAGGAAGAACTTTCTATAGAGAAGAAAAGTCTTCGATGTGCACAAATCAGAATGGAAACACTCACTTCTGATTATACTAAGTTGTATGATACTTCCAAAAGATTGGAAATTTGGTTAGGAAAATAGCCTGAGCCTGCTGCTTCCTTCCCTAACACGTGTTACTTACCGAAAAATCGGAACATTCCCAAGCCAAACACTGTCAGACCTAACCATATAAAACCTTTACCCCAAAAGGTTAAGCCCAAACAAGATTATAGGTATAATTTCTTCTATACTAGAAAACCTAAACCTACCAACCATGCACACCACTCAGCTTTCAACACTCGACATGCACAATGTCATTATTGTGGCCACATTGGTCATATTTCATCTGCATGTAGAATGAGAAAGCTTGTTGATTTAAATGTTTATGCCTGGATACCAAAAGCTAACAATTCAGGACCCTACAAGAAATGGGTACCAAAAGTTTCATCTGCAAACTATTTTGTAGGTGGAACACCCTTCACATGCTAGAAGCAAATGGATCCTCGACAGCGGTTGCTCACGGCATATGACCGGTGACGCTACCCTATTTGCAACACTGTCAAAGAAAAAGAAGGAAGGCTATGTCTCCTTCGGTAATAACTTGAAAGGGTATATTATTGGTATCGGTGATGTTGGTAAGTCTTCCTATCCTGTGATTAAGGATGTCTGTCTAGTTACCGAGTTGAAACATAATCTACTCAGCATAAGTCATCTAGCTGATCATGGTTATGGCATCAACTTTGGCAAAGACAAATGTACTATAGTTGATAGCTCAACATGTAGTACTATCTTTGAAGGTATCAGGGAAGACAATATATATATTTTCTATTTGTTAGAAGAAACTAACATTTCAGGTAGATGCTTAATGGCCAAGAGTGATGAGAGTCATCTGTGGCATATGAGACTCGGTCACGCTAATATGGATACGATCTCAAGATTATCCACAAAGAAGCTAGTACGCGGTTTACCGGACATTACATTCAAGAAGGATTCGGTATGCAGCCAATGTGAAAAGAACAAAGCTACCAGATCCACATTTAAGTCAGTAAACACAGTATGTACTACTAGACCTCTACAATTGCTTCATATGGACTTATTTGGTCCTAGCAGAGTTGCTAGCCTCGAAGGTAAACTTTATGCTTTCGTAATTGTAGATGATTTCTCTAGATACACGTGGGTATATTTTTTGACACGCAAGAATGATGCATTATCCGAATTTGTCGCCTTTTGCAAGAAAGTACAGAATGAAAAAGGTTACATGATCACTCGCATAAGAAGCGATCATGGAGGCGAATTCGAGAATGCTAATTTTGAGCAATTTTGTGACACACACAGTTTTGTACACGAGTTCTCTGCCCTAGGACTCCACAATAAAATGGAGTTGTGGAACGTAAGAACAGAACTCTAACCGAAATGGCCAGAGTGATGTTAAACCAGTTTAGTCTACCCAAATATTTCTGGGCTGAAGCTGTCAATACAGCTTGCTTTGTTCTCAATAGAGTTCTAATTCGACCCAAATCGAAGAAGACTCCATTTGAGCTATGGTTTGATAGAATTCCATCTGTTTCATACTTTAGAATATTTGGCTGTAAATGTTTTATTCTTAATACAAAAGACAATTTAGGAAAATTTGATGAAAAGGCCGATGAAGGTATATTTTTAGGTTATACGGCCAAGAGCAAAGGATACAGAGTCTTCAACAAACGAACCATGATCATCGAAGAGTCAATCAATGTCACTTTTGACGAACTAAATCAAATGACTATCGATAACAGTGATGAAGATCTGACTGCATCAAGCTCAACATCAGCTGATCCTCAACCATGCTCTGCACTAGCTGAACCTCCTAGAGAAGATCCAGGAACCAGCTATCTTCATAATCTACCAAAAAGGTTGAAATTTACAGCTGATCATCCAAAAGATTTGGTAATTGGTGATATTACCAAAGGATGTATGCAGAATGAGTTTGAGATGAGCATGATGGAAGAGCTGAAATTCTTTCTCGGATTGCAAATCAAACAAACTGATAATGGAACATTTATAAATCAAGCCAAGTACACAAAAGACCTGCTAAAGAAGTTTGATCTGGACAATGTCAAACCTATTGGCACTCCAATGGCAACTTCAACAAAGCTTGATTCAGATGAACAAGGCAAGCCAGTCGACATACGTAAGTATCGAGGTATGATTGGTAGTTTACACTATTTAACTGTTAGTCGTCCAGATATAATGTTTAGTGTTTGCCTGTGTGCACATTTTCAAGCTAACCCAAAGGAATCACATCTGTCCGCAGTTAAGCGTATCTTTCGATACCTTAAGGGCACTTCTTCTGTTGGCTTGTGGTATCCCAAAACTAAGTCCTTTGACCTTATTGGTTACTCGGATGCAGATTTTGCTGGATGTAAAGTTGGTAGAAAAAGTACCAGTGGCACATGTCATTTCTTAGGCAAGGCTTTAGTCTCATGGTTTAGTAAAAAGCAAAATTCTGTAGCACTATCAACAACAAATGCTGAGTACATCGTCGCAGGACGTTGTTGTGCTCAGATTTTGTGGATGAAACAAACCCTAGAAAACTATCATTTATTTTTACACACATATTCCCATTTTTTGTGATAACATGAGCACTATTAATTTGACTAAAAATTCAGTATGTCACTCTCGTACTAAACATATCGAGATTCGACATCACTTTCTTAGAGATCATCATCAAAATGGAGATATAAACCTTGTGTACATAGATACTAAAAATCAACTAGCTGACATCTTCACTAAACCTCTAGCGGAAGATCGTTTCAATTATTTACGTCGAGAATTAGGAATTTTGGACGTCAATAATATTAATTAATTTTATTTTATGATTATATATCATTATGTAAAAACTATGTTAGAGACAAGCCAATAAAGAGTCTGTCTGTCACCACAACTACGGTTGAAGCGAAGCGGTACTTAAGAGTTCCCCGGTAAACCTCCGCCAGCTGGGACAGTACTCCTACAGCTAATCTGAAACAGTCGCTGTGTAACGACATTTAATCTATAAAATAATATTAATTATGTTAATTGAAGTTGAAATGACTAATCTTTAAATTAAATATTTGAAATAAGAAAATGAAAAAGAACGGCAAAAATCAACTATAAAGAACCCTAGGCGAATTCGGCCAGAGCTCTGACCGAATTCGACCCGAGTTCGGTTGAGGGTGTCAGGTTATATATACAGAACCCGAGAAGCCCTTCTTCTTCATTGCTTCCAAACTAATCACAACAGCAGCAGCAGCCGCGAAGGAGCCCCGAACCCTAGCTTTTTACCACCCTCATTCTTCTAATCCAAGTGGTGAAATCAATCCAAAATTTGGATTCGTGCGGAGTTCGTCGTTCTCTTCGACAAACTTTGATTTCGGAAGGTATAACTCCATCTTTGTCCACTTTTCAATTAGTGCATTTTTAATTCAATTTGCACAAATAGCACCCAAATTTAATCCTTCAAAGAGGAAGAAGACGAACCCTAGTGAGGAAGGGTCATCTTCGCATCCGCATACGGATTCCCTCTTCTCGCCGGTCCAAACGAGCGATGGTGCGTTCGACGGGTTTTTCTTTCAAACCCTAGACCAAGTCCTACTGTGGCATGGAGACTTCTCCATGAGATCCATATGCACAGGCGCTCCAGTCAAATGGACTGTATTTCCTGATCATCGTCATTTCTTTGAGGCATTAGGGTTACATCCTTTTGTTAAAATCTGCTTCCCTATAGCAACTAATGCCATTATATTATTTTATTGCAATCTCATATTAAAACACTTTTGATGTGAGCACTCGTGTTGGAGGTATTGATATCAATTTCAATGATGACCTCTTAACAGAGATCCTTGGTATCCCTAACGAAGGTGAACCGCTAGTTGACATCACTGGTTTTGATTTCCCCAAAGGTACGACACTCGCCAGTTTCAAAGCGGAACTCTGTGCACCTGATAGAGTACGCTCTGGAAAGTTCAAGGCTAACAACCTGAACTTGTTTAACTATGAATTGCATCGCATCATCTATTCCACTATCCTTCTAAAATCTACTTCAAAGGATGATGTGACTTCTCTTGAGCTGTCCGCCATGTACCACATTCTTAAGGGGATTCCATTTTCTGCCCCTAAGACCATGATTCAGATGATGGTTCGTTGTCGTGCTAGAGATAGAAATCTCTCTTACGCGATGATTCTCCCACGCATATTTTAGCACTTCGATATCGATCTGTCGACTTGTACTCAGGACCCTGAGCCCAAGTTTCTTCAGTTATCTCATCGTAGCATGACTGTTTCAGCTCCACCTCCTGCTCCTCCTACTGTATCTCCTCCACCACCTCATCAGTATGCCATGACATTTGAGGGCATACATCAGTATTTATCTGCTTTGTACGTCTCGATAATAGACATGGCTCGCGAGCGTGAGTTCCGCGACGTCACCCGTTATCAGGCGCTTGCAAATTCTTTAGCTGATCTTCGTTTCGCCCAGACTGGTCATTCAGTCGGTTCCATCCCTAGAGATCCAGCTTTCTTAGGTTACCGCTGTGAGGATGAGGCTGTTCATGCCTACTTCCAGTCCGGTAACGCCTATGATTGGAACCGTCCTGATCGTGCTCCACTTCGTGACTTTGTTGGTGAGTTCTATGCTGGTGCCCCTCCGCATCCTTCTGGCGCTGGTACCTCTGGAGCTGGTACTTCAGGACATGCTGGTCGAGCTGATGATGATGATGAGGATGATGATGAGGAGATGTGACTATATGATTTTGAGTGATATTTTATTGTGCACTTGGAAATGCTCCGATATTCCAAGTTATTATCAGTACCTTTTTGATTATTATTAACACTTTCTATTTTTCTATAGTACTCTTTTATTTTCATGGACATGTTTATTATGCCTCAGTTTATGGCATTTCAGTTTATTTCAGTACTTTGTTTCAGTTTATGATATCACTATTTCTTATATTGCTTCATTCTTTATAACTGCCTGTAAAATTACATGCCTGTGATGATTTTTTTTACAATACATGCCTGTGATATGTCTATAGTTTTATGCCTTATTTCTTTTATATGTGTTTTCTCACTATTTGTTACTTATGCATTGATTGCGGGGGAGCTTTATCTTTTGCAATTATTTTGCTAAGTGACAAAGGGGGAGAAAATTAAAAGATCTAACATTTTTTTTGAGATAATACAGGATATGAACAATTCTACTTTTTGATATTTTGAACAAGCTTAATGTTATATCATTCATAGTTTGTCAATTATCAAAATGGGAGAGATTGTTAGCCCATTGGTCATATGGTCAACCTGATTTTAATAATTGATTAAACTCTGTCTGGATATACAAAGTTAGTCGGGACATCTCGGACTCTTGAACATGATCAAGAATGGCTATCCACTGAATTCAAGATCGAAGATCTGTTTGCCTACTCGAGTCTGTAACTCCTTATGCAATGTATTTTTTCATTTTATTTGAGTCTAGGAATATATTGTACACCGAGTCGTACTGGCAAATAGGCTACCCTTAAATGAGTTCAAAATGTTTTTAAAATGACCTCTCAAAAAGGTTTACAAAAAGATTTTCAAAAAGGTTTTCAAAAATCATCAAAAAGCTTTTTAAAACCTTAACTAAACCCTGACAGAACTCGGACTGAGTTCGGCCAGAGTTCGGTTGGTGGCCGTTGTGATTTTGAATCCTTGGAACTTGGTCCTCCTGCAGTTACGGATTTGACCGAGATTTGCTCATAGAGTTCTGCCCGAATTCTGCCCAAATTCTGTCAGAAGTCTGCCTTTGGAATTCCTATAAATAGAGAAGGATTTCGATCTTTTCAACTCACTCATTCACTTTTAATATTCTCTCTATCTAAAGCTTTCAGTCTTCCAAAGAGTTTTTTAGAGCTTTCAATTTCAGATCCCAAGCCAGTTACAATCTTCTAGTCGATTTGCCAGTGCGGTACGGTCTAGAAGTTTCTGAGAGATTGTAATCAGAAGGCTTGATTAAAGAATACCTCTTCACATTTGAAGTTGGGCGAGTTCTTCGTATCAAAGCTCGCGTTGTAGAAGTTGCAAGGACTTCGTAAGAAAACTTGCGGTTTTTCCAATAGTGGATTCAATTGGTAGCAAGAGTTCTACTGACTGGATTAGTCCTCAACAGAGGGAAACCAGTATACATCGATGTCTTTGCATTTGCTCTCTTAACTCTGTCTTTACTTTATTTCAGTTGTGATTAATATTCTGTGATTGTGCTGCTAACTTTTTTTAATTAGCATTATTCCGCTGCCAACTCTATTCACCCCTCCTCTAGAGTATTACGCTTTACTATTTCGTTCCTACATGAAAGATATATCCAGTCAGGATGAACGAGCACATCTTCTCTAGCAGTTTCAAATAAATGCAAAGACTATAAAGCAGTTATAGCAAGTAATACTTGATGAACATAGAAAGTTTGAGACATGAAATGAAATAGAACAACAGTTTAACTAAAGAACAAGGAAAGTAAATATAGTGGATCAGGAGAGCATGTCAATAAAGACTATAAAATAGAGATAACTGAACTGGTATAGAGGTAATGTTAGTCCAAACAGTATAACATGAGACAATTGTTAATCTAGTATAAGACATTAATCCAATGTATTTTAAAATACCGAGTTTGACATGTAAACGACTAGGAGGTAAATACGGTACATCGCACGCTTGGCAAGCATGCGACGGCTATCTTTCCAGATTAGACCATTAGGAGTGGTTCCAGTATGATAGAGAATATTTACATGCCTACTCGAGTATTTCTCCGCCCCGACTAGTACAAATGAATCCATATCTCGACACATAAATAGAGTACAAGTCTAGCCAGAAAGTAAGTGGTGCCAGTAGGTAGTTCTAGTGAGTGGTTCTAGTAGTAGGGGCCAGACAAGTTTAATACATGTGTCGTAAGTGAATGAATCCAGAATACCAATCCGTATTGTGACAGAGAATCAAATAGAACTATACTAGAAGCTGAATCATAATAATTATCAAGTAAATAAAAACTATCAGAGAATGTACTCGCCTGTCGTATAGAGCAAAGTATAAGGATCGATGCCCAAAGTGGTGTCACATAAATCTATATATGAGATATACAGAGTTATTTGGTATTCTAGAGTAAACAATGAATCTAAATGTGTTATTTAATGCTGTTAGGCCACTTCTAAGTCAAATCTATTCAAACTAGGTCAACCCAGTTTATTTGGTAAACTCTAGGGCAATCTTGGTCTATCAGTCTAATCTTGGTTAACAATTCTAATTCTAGGATATTAGGGCCTTGCTCTAACTATTCTAGGCTAAGATCACTCATTCCAACAATTAGACATTGCCTAATTGAATTTATCCTATGTCTAGCCCTCTTACCATATCTGATACTCTAAGTTATATATAGATAGATAAATAAATACTTAGATAGATAGATACAAGGACAGATAGCTATATAACCGATACCATATATATTATAGAGGACTGATACATATGATTCCATATATTGATTTACATTATCATTTAGTTAAGTCATTCCCTTTCATAACCCAAGTCCAACTTTAATTCTCCTAACAACCTGCCTTCCCCTTTTTATTACCTGATATACTTGCCTTCACTTTAGATAAATCAAATACCCAATGTAAGGCCAAGGCCAAGTATAACCTGGCCTCCTTCTCATTTACTGATTCCCTACTCCAACTCAACTATGTATACACCAAAACACTACTTATTAGATATTCCAAGACCTCTTAATAGTTCAAACAACTATCCCCTACTCTGAAACCTGCCACGGGGATCAAACTTCCCATGACCGATCAACTAATACATTGAACCACTAAGTTTCCTCTTCCCTTCACAAATATCCACTCGATATCCCCTCAACAGGAATTTCCCAAACTTGGGACCCCTTAATCCTTATATATAAAACTAATATGTAACACATCAGTCCTGTCATTTCTAATACCACAAAACTCTCACTGATAGGACTGAACAAATAGGAACTAAGGTGGACTGAACATGTAGGCAAGTAATCCCCAAATCCACATTCAGTTACTATGAATGAGCCATAACACCTTACTTATTCTTAATTAATACAACTAAAACTCACTCTTCCTCTAACTTGTGTATCTATACAACACTCACAAAAACTAATCCCTCTTCCCCTTTTATCAGTTACTGTTGCTAATACAGAAATGAGAGCCCTGTACATGCTAAATCTCTTTCCTCCACTCACCATATAAACTGACATTAAGACTAAAACAAATTATATACATAAAGGGACTGGCATTAAGAGTTCAGTAAATTAGTAGGAAGAACAATTAAAGTCAAGGACAGAATAATGATGGCAGGACACAAATAACTGAGGATGTACTTATAGTACAATATGGATAGGTAAGATGCAGTAGACTGACATCAGTTAGATGAGAGCATTCAGTCCAGAGACTGAACTAAAAATGTAGGGAACTGGCCAAGTAACTGAGACCAAACTCATTTGGGAATGATAAAGTAGGTAATATGGACAGAGCAAATTGGGGGCTGTACATATAAAGTAAATGGGACTATTAATGAGAAGGTAAGGACAAGGCAATGAAATGCTATCTATAGTATGCAGCGGACAAGTATACAAATGTATGGGCTGGGCATGTTCTAAATAGCCTAACAAGAATAGTACAATATAAGGTGACTGTTAGTAAGTCCAACTGAGGAATGATATTTAGATTATCAAAGGAACTGAATCCCTATGGCTATTCCTCCCTCTCTCTCTAACTGATATTGTATTTGCTATTGCTATAGTATATGGAAAATCCCGAGCCCTCTACATATACCAGTGATACCACTAAGGCCAAATGACTGATTCACCTATACACATAAGTATATAGACATACTACTATGTAGGTAACAAGGTTAGTCTAGGATACATTCTCACACTCTTCTAAACACACACAATGCACACTCATGACTGATACATCAAGTATCGAAGCCCCCTTTCCTGTATTTCCAATATCCATAGACCAAGTCATGGACTGGACTTTGGAGTTAGCTGCTAACCTCTCACTTTCTCCCTAATGGTTGAATAAAAGAGTGAGAAGAATAGACATAAAAATTATGCGGACTGAACTTTGTTTGATATGGACTGAATCAATGTGGAAGCAGGGGACTTAGGACTGAACCATCAAATGTTAGGGACTGAACTAAGGACGCGGGACAAAACATCTATACTGTGGACTGAACTCTCAAAGAGGCATGACAGGGATAGAACACATGAATACTAATACCTTAACTTAGAATAAAAGGACTGCACTGTTTGCCATGAAATATAAAAGAACAGAACAATTATCGGAGGACCGGACTTTTACTTCACGTTACAAACTCGCTTGTACAAAAAAATCCTAGGGATGAAAACCTAGGTACAGCAGTCTAAGTACAATTGTTTATTTGAGATTCTGGAGGGTGACGATAGAGGCTCGGGAAGGCGACGGCAGCCCTGCCTTACTCCTTGGACGATCGGTATGCAGCCTTGGCTCCTGTGAAAAGATGGTTGGCGTTGATGAAGAAATGCTCTTCTTGCTCTCCCTCTATTACTCTTCTGGCTTCTCTCTCTCTCTGTGTATTTTCTCTCTAATTATTGGGGGAGTCTCTCTCTATCTCTCGCAAGGGAAAGGCACCTTGCTTATTTATAGGAGTGGGGGCATCATTAGGGTTTGGATGATTACCCATTCTCAAAGTGACGACGGCCTGATGTTTAATCAATCTGGACCATTAGTTTTAAGCGTGAAGGATCTGGGCCATAAATGGGGATAGTATTGAATCAAGTGAATGATTAATGCTGATTGTTTTAAATCTTCATGATTGGTTGTGTCAAGCTTGGATCTCTCACCACGTGTCCCATTGGCTTGATCACGAGTGATATGCCCTGATCTCATTAATTATGAGGATAACGTTAAATATGGTTATTAGGATCTGGTAAATCTCTGATTGATTTAAAACCATGCGTCCCATAATCACCCTGCTACCAGCTGTCAAGTCATGGGGACAATTGAATCTCTGCCACGTGTCTTAATGGTGGACCCTGCCAGAGCCGCATGATATCCATGAACCGCATGAGACAGTGTCTCAGTGAGCCGCATAGGTATAGTACTTGCGAGCCGCATGGGATGGCTTCTTGGTGAGCCGCATAGGTATAGTACTTACGAGCCGCATAGGATGGCTTCTTGGTGAGCCACAGGAAGATGATTCCTGCCAGCCGCATGAAGCTGTTCTTCAATTGAGCCGCATGGGAATAGCCATATGGCAATCTTGGATCGTGTCAGAGATTTTCTCCTGTTCCCGAAGAGTCTGTCATTACGACATGACCATCATGGCACTTTATGTCAAAGCGCCGTCAGCTGTCAAATCAGGGCAGAGCATTAAGCATTAAATAAGGCCATTACTTGACGGCCAGCTGTGTGAAGGGATCCCACGGGGACACGTAGTGTTGATTGAGCCGCATATCTCTGTTGGTCGTTTGTGAGCCGCATATACTCCCGAGCCGCATGAGGCTGGGGGACTCTTTGAACCGCATGAGACTGTTCCTATGTAAGCCGCATGGATTCTTCTGCTCCGAACCGCATAAGACTGAGAGTCTCTCTGAACCGCATAGGATTGCCCCTGTATGAGCCGTATGGGGTTCTCCTGTTCCGAGCTGCATAGAGCATCGTTCTGATATTTTCCATGCTTCTACAAGACCCCCTTTAAAGTTTTCAATTTGCAAAATTGAAATACTTTGAATAAGAAGCATGGCCTTTGCTAACCGTATAGATGGTTCAGCCGCATAGATTTATCTGGCCGCATGAGCTGTTAGGCCGTATAAACTTTTTGCCACGTGTCCCAACCACGTGTGCAAATCTTCTGCATTAAATGCCCTTGATTCGTTTTTTGAAGTAACGCCGCCTTTTGGGGGAGGATCCCAAGGGTCAGTTTTACTTTGACCGAAGCATTTTGTCTTTATTCTTTTAGGCGGCACGTGGATCGAGGCGTTTTTTGATTTATGAGCCTCCTTCGCCTATAAATAGGAGTAATTTATTCTTTGAGGGTTTCTTTACCTTCTTTCTTTGCTCGAACTCCTTGTTGCTGACTTCCTCTTCGTCTTCTCCCATCAACGATCGGCAATGGCTCCCAAGAAGACTACCGCTGCTACGGGCAAGAAGGCCGCGTTGTCTTCTGCGGCAGTGAAGGACAAGAAGGCCGCGTCTTCATCGATTGCGGTGGCGAGCGTGGCGGCTCCTCCGCCGGCTGACGTGCCTGTTTTTCACCCCGACGTTCACCCGTCTATTGCTGGTAGGACCATCAACATGAACTATCATGGCTACGCCGCATATCTTATGCGCGAGCCTATATTTCCAAGTATGCTGCGTGTCCAACTCATGTTCGAGCCGCATGGGATATAACCCAGGCCTGAGCCGCATGAAAGTTGTTGTTTGCAGCCACATAACTACTTCATCATCAGGGCCGCATAAGCTCATCTGGACTTGGACCGCATGAGCTCTTTCAAACTGAGCCGCATAAGCCTATTTCGAACTGGACCGCATAAGATCATTTGAACTAGACCGCATAAGCTCATCCGCACTGAACCGCATAAGCCTATTTCGAGCCGAACCACATAAGCTTATTCGAACTGGACCGTATGAGCTCATTCGAACTGAACCGCATATGCTCATTTCGAACCGAACCGTATAAGTTCATTCGAACTGAACCGCATGAGCTCTTTCAAACTGAGCCGCATGAGGCTATGCTGAGCTAAGCCGCATAAGCATCAAGTAGTTTGTGTTTCGGCTATCTTTTTGACCTTGTTTCTTTTGTCCTTTTTCAGTAAATCTGCCAGTAAATCCCGCGGGGGAACTTATAGTGGGCTCAAATCAGTTCGCCTTGGGCGTGCGTCTTGATGACTTAATTAAGCATGTGCTGAATTAATTTCCTGCTAATGAGCCTTCGGAGAGGTTGAACGCCGTCGAGAATCAGACCCTCCATTATCTCCGTGCCATGATGAATATTGGGAAGTTGGATGGATTATACCTGAAGCCTTCATTCCTCTTTGGAGATGCTTTAATCATAAAAAATCCCCGAGTATTAGAGATTTCTGAGAACTGGGATTTTTCTTTGGATGGGATGGCGATCCATATTCCTCTTATGGAACGTCATTATCCTCTGTCGTGGTTCAATATGGTGCTGTTGGACAGGAAAATGGTATGTAACTTAACTCCTACCCAATCAGGGATGTTGATGGACAACATCCATTATAACCCGAACATACGGTCAGCGTACGCGGATAAGGATTTCGTCCTCCGGTACATGATGGGTCTAGCCCCAGGCTCTTTCATGAATGTATACGGTCCCAACTTCACACTCACTCAAGCTGATACATTCCTGAATCGGTTCGCTCGCAAGAAATCTTATCCCGTTGGCAAACTGGCATTGCTGAACTAGATAAACCCCACTTCTACGTGGGCCCAGTTGACCACTTGGGTTCTGCAGACCTACGGAACATTTCTGCGGGAGGTGGGAGTTATCATGCCATTCGGGGCACTTATCACGGGCTTTCTATCAATAAACCATTGTTTGTGGCGCTCTTGGAGATGTATAACCGACGAACGGGGACGTTCTTTGCACCCGGAGGGGAGTTGGGGCTTGCTCTCCATGAGATGTATACTGTCTCCAAACTTCCGTGGGGGAACGAGCCTTTCGAGGTGTACACCCCGTCGAATGAGGAGTTCGAGGACTTGAACCGACGACTCCCAGGTTTTGTTGCTGTGTATCAGGAGCTGCTGTGCCATCATAGTGCTTGTCACCAGATGGCTATAAAAAAGGTGGATAGCTCAGAAGGGACCGCTCCCCACACCACATTCTGGGTCAATTATCTTTTTAAAGTTGACCCTTCTGGCGAAGTTACTCCTCGAACCCCTCGAACCCAGGGAAAGATAAAGGACCTGATGTCGAGCGTCAAGAAGTCGCGGTCCAAGAGTGACATATTCGGGAGTCAAACTGACTCTCTTAGCTATTTTTACTATGGCACCACGCAGATGTCAGAGAAGGCGCTCCTTGCTAGATTTTTAATGATATGGCTACGGAATTACGTAGTCTCGGGAGGGGCAGGTTCTATTGAGAGGATCAGTCGCCACTTCATTCTTCCTGCCGTTAAGCTGGTATTTGGAGTTAGACTGGCACTTCTTCCGGCTATGGTGTGTAGCATACACCATGGTCTCCGAACATTCTCGTCCAAGGTCATTGCCTGCCAGAAGATGCTGGATTTTGAGCGTATAGAGCTACCGTTCTACTATTTGATGGGGTGGTTGTTGATGCACTACAAATCTTTGATGGGACCTGGAATAGCGGAAGATGCTACAGATAAAGACGCTTTCTTTTCAAATGCCATCGCCGGTCTTGGGAATATAATACTATGCCAGCTTGTCGGAGGGCGCTGGTGAGGGTGGATGGGTGTGACTTTTTTATGTCTGTTCCTCATTTTTCTGATGAGGAAGTGAGGAATGTATACCTTGATGGTACCGGACCTTCTCACTTTCTGTCTCCGAATATGCTCACCTGGTTGCGTAACATCCGCCCCGCACATCTGGTTTATCGTAACCGCGATAATGTGTACTTCGAGTCCTACCTACCTAGTAGGTTTTTTCGCCAATTTGGCTACAGTCAGTTATTCCTTGATTGTCCCAACCCTTGTTTGGGATTTAAAGGTAGCGTCCTTGATGGTGTCAGGGCGTGGAATTATTATGACGCTTATCATACTCGGGCCAGCTTCTCGATCCCCGATGCTAAGGTGCCGAGGGAAATTTTGTACGTGGCTGCTTTGTATCATGTTATGGCGAACAAGCCTCCTGTTGATTTTGATCCGAGTACCAGTTTCATCGTGGGTACCGGTTTAGAGGAGAAGCCCAAAGGGGCTAAGGCTAGAAAGCAACTAGCGCTCCAGACTCCCCTCCCTGAATCAGAAAATTTTGAGTCGGCTGAGGAGGATGATGATCATGATAGCGAAGGCTCCCTTTCTGGTAGGGGTGAAGAAGTAGCGGATCAACCGCTTCCCACACCCGATGAACTGGCGGAGGATCCGTTACTTGCTACACAAGAGGAAGTAGTGAGTGAAGAACAGCCTCCAGCTGTGTCTGGTCCCTCACGTAAACGAGTCAGACATGAGTCTTCTGATAGCAGAGTGACCTTTTCCGTGAAGAGAGCTGCCATTAGGCCTCGTGGATTACTTATTACCGAGAGGGGTGAAGATGCAGACGATGTTCCGGAGGTAAGACCAAGTCGGAGCCATCTCCTTATTGTGGTTTTCTTTTTCTTAGGATACGACTTAATCATTTTTCTTTGTAGGTGTCTGATGAACCGGCCTCCCATGAACCGTATGCCGCCCCTGAGGTTGACCCGGCCCTTGCTGCTTTGATTAGCGACATGTGTGCCGCGGTCCTTTCTGCGGGGGCTCTCTCAGCGGCGGCTGGGAGCTCCCAGATTGTTGAGGCCTTAGTCCGGGATGTCGAAGGTTCCCTCGGGCCTATCTCCGAGGTTGCTGAATTTCCGCAAGGCGACACCGATCTCGTCGCATCCCCTCCCGAGGGTGCAGGGGCGGAGGAATCTATTATACCTAACTCGGGGACTGCTGGTGAAGAGGCTACGGTGGCTGTAGGCGAGCCTCAGCCTCCACATTCCTCCACTGGTAAGATAAGCCAAATATTGACTAGTGAGGGGGCTTATTTGCTCTATCAACATATCCTCCGGGTCAAATCGATTCATGGTTGCCTTGGCCCTACAGGTCCTGACCCTTTACTTCCCACCGCGGATGTTCTTGGGGAAGGCTCATCCTGCCACGATCTGGAAGAAATGAGCGTTTCCACTCCTTTGCCGTCTCATGTCGAGAGGCCTCCCGCCAGCCCCGGGCAGATGGAAATGGAGCTGGCGATGGTCTCCACCTCATCCTCTGCTGATTATATAGCTCCGGAGATTGACCTCTCGACCCTGCCGAGCATTCAAGTTCTGCAGGCCGCTGAAGAGGAGTTGGCCGCTGTTCATGCGTCCTTCCGTACGGAGTTTGTTTCTCTTATGGCAGGAGCGGCAGATTCTGTTGCGTCTTCTTCAGCGTTGCCGGCTACACTCCCGTTGACACCGGCTTCCTCGGAGGCTCTGGACGAGGTGACGCAGGATGTGGTCGACAGCTTCTATCGCCATTTAAAGAGGGACATAGATGCTGCTGTAGAACGGGGGACCCCTTTTACTCTGTCTCTGCGGTGCGCTCGGGGTCAGATTGCAACTTTGAAGTCTCTTCCTGGCTGGATGGGGTTGGCTGCACTCCTGGAGCCTAAGTTGGCAGAGGTTGATCAGCTTGTGACCCAATTGCTGGCGATACGGCAGGCGAGCTTGCCTGCTGCGATTGAACGGGAGCGGGGCTTCCTCATTGCTGCTCAGGATAGGATCAAGCTCGCTCGAGATACTGCCGGGCCAGTTGTGCAGGGAGACCTTGACAAGTTCTCCGCTTCGTATGACAGGCTGGGTCGTCGAAGTCAGGCTTGTCGGGCTCGAGAAGAGTCTGCTTCTCGTGGAATCGCTGACACGAAGGAGCGGATTCTCGCACTCCAGAGGGAGTTGACCTTCTTAGAGTCAGAGCTGGAGGCTGCTCGTGCGGAACAGGAGTCGATTGCTTGAGAGACCGAGAGGGTTTCCCGATCTTCTGTCAACCTGGAGTGGGCCTTTAAGAGATTCGAGGATAACTGGCAAGCCCATGCTCAACTGGAGGACGAGGCGGTGCTGACTCGAGAGGCGAAGCGTCGAGCTACCCAGAGGTTTGAGCGGTCGGTTGCCTTGCTGACGGACCATCTCAGGGCATTATGTGCCCCAGAGCAGTGATCAGCTTTCTGTTTTTCTTTTGCTGTTGTTTTTTTTTTGCGTCTTTTTTGTTTTGATTTTGTAAAGGATGTGATCCTAAATGATGTAGCACTTCAAATTTTGAATGAATGAGCATGTTTCAACTCATCTTCTCTTTCTTGTACTTGCGGTATTTGTGGAACTTGACTTGCTGGGGGATTATTTGTGGACCTGTTACCCTAGGCGTACCTTGATTTTAGGTACGAATAACAAGTTTGGTCAGGATATCCGGAAGAGCCATGGCAAAGTGGTCATGGGTGCTCTCGGTATTGGGAAAAAGAATGCCGTGGAGCAGCTGGGCTCCCGGGGCATGGTGAGATGGTGGATTTATGCTAAGAAGCTTAGCAAGGGATATTTGTGGACCTATTATCCTTGGCGTACCCTGGTTCAGGATACGGATAATGGGATGAACGGAAACCAACATATTTGCTTAGAGATTATGAGGACATGGCAAGCATGAGGGTTTTACCGTGGAATCTTCCTGCTCAGAGGTAATGAGGACATGGCAGGGGAGACTTCACGGAAGATATTCGTGGTCAACAGCGGACATTTGTGGTCAACAGAGGACGTTTGTGGTCAACAGAGGACATTTGTGGTCAACAGAGGACATTTGTGGTCAACAGAGGACATTTGTGGTCAACAGAGGATATTTGTGGACCTATTATCCTTGTCGTACTCCGGTTGTGGGTGCAGATAATAGGTTGAGAGGGAACCGACATACTTACTCAGAGGTAATAGGGACATGGCAAGCATGAAGGTTTCTTCGACGGAGCCTTCCACTCAGAGGTAATGAGGACATTGCAGGAGTGGGCTAAATGAAGAGGGGGTACATAGAATGACTCAGAGGTAGGAGAACGTGGAAGTTCTATGCGAGGGGGCGGTTTGTTTTTGGTGGAAGTGAAAACGACTCAGAGGTAATGAGGACATGGCCGTTTCGGAAATTTGTGGATCGATTACCCTTTTTGTGTACTGGGAGCGCGGGTAGTGGATCAGAGGGAGGATCTCTTCCAGGAAGAAAGTTCAGAGGTATAATCATACGTGACTTACTATCTGAAAGAGTGACCGGAATGTGAGTTCAGAGGCACCAGCGGGTACAAAACTCGGTAATTTAGAATATTGAGAAAGTGTGAGTTCAGCGGCACCATCCGGTACATGACTCGATAATCTGAAATATTGTGGATGTGAGTTCAGCGGTACCAGCGGGTACATGACTCGATAATCTAAAATATTGTGGATGTGAGTTCAGCGGTACCAGCGGGTACATGACTCGATGATCTGGAGAGAATGTCATTTAGACATAATATTTCTTCAGGAACTTGCCGTTGATGGGCAACATGAGCAAGTCTCCGTTTTGTTTTGCGAGGCGGTAAGCACCGTTGGAGAATACTGCCTCAATGATAAATGGGCCTTCCCACTTTGGCTAGAATTTGCCGACGGTCTTGTGAGTCATGACCATCGACCTCCGGACTGCCAGAACGAGATCGCCCACCTGGAATGTTCTGATTTTGACCTTCTTGTTGAAGGCTCCAAAGATGCGTGCTTGGTATAGCTCAATTCGTTGCTGAGCCAAGAGGCGCTTTTCATCTAGCGCCTCCAATTTCTGTAGCCGACGATGGTGGTTTTCGTCTGTCATTAATTGATGTGTGTGGGTGACGCGTAGTAAGGGGATCTGAGTCTCCAATGGGAGGACTGCCTCACTCCCGTACACCAGGGAGAATGGTGTATTCCCGGTGGCTGTTCGAACTGTGGTGCGATAAGCCCATAAGCATTCGCCGAGCTTCTCGTTCCAGTCGCGTTTGTTGGAGAAGACAAACTTCTTGAGGAGTTTGATGATTGTTTTGTTGAATGCCTCTGCCAACCCGTTCGCTGCCGGGTTGTACGGTGTCAAAGCGACATTCTGAATATGGTGCTTATCGCAAGCAAACTGCGGACCATTATCGTGGATGATCCTTCGGGGCAGTCCAAGGCGGTAGATGACGTGACGCTTAAGGAAGCTGATCATGTTTGAAGTCCTAACTTCTGTGAGTGGGATAGCTTCTGCCTATTTGGAGAAGTAATCAGTGATCGCAAGTATGAAGCGATGTCGTCGGGAGGAAGGTGGGGTGATTGGACCAATGATATCCATTCCCCATGCTTCGAATGGCCAGGACGCCACTGTCGGATGTAGAAACTCGGATGGTTGGTGAATGAAGTCCGTGTGGACTTGGCAGGCTTTGTATTTTCTAGCATAATCTATCGCATCTGCCACCATTGTGGGCCAATAGTAGCCTATTCGACGAAGACGGTCTTACAGTTTTGGGCCGGGCTGGTGGGCCCCGCAGACACCGTCATGAGCTTCTCGTACGGATTCTTTGGCTTCTGCATTTGACAGACACCGAAGCAGTAATCCATCGTAGGAGCGGTGATACAGCATTTTCGTCTCTGTATCGTAGAAGAATCTGAGAGAACGCCGTCTGATGGAAGTGCCTTCCTTTGGGTTCTCGGGCAGGATGTCGTAGACGACGAAGTCGATGAATGGTTGTCTCCAATCTGGGGCATCCTCGATCGTCTGTGCGGAATAACTCGTCACGAATTGCACATTATTCTTGGGATAGACCAGTTCGTGGCCTATCACATCCACTGATTGGCGATCATGATTCGGAACTGCTAGGGAAGCGACAAGACCAGCTAAGGCATCAGCTTCGATATTTCGGAGTCTGGGGACATGTTCGATGAAGAACCCCTCGAACGACGAGATAATGTCAATCGCTATTTGGTGATAAGGGATCATGTCTTCGTGGCGGACCTCATATGAGCCTCGTATCTGATTGACGATTAGTTAGGAATCGCTGTATGCTTCAAGGTATTCTACCCCCAGCTCTCTTGCGAGTTGGAGGCCAATGACCAGAGCGTTGTACTCGGCCACATTGTTAGAGAAGGGCTCGGTGAGGGAATAAGTGCGGTTAATCACCAATCCGGAAGGGGAGATCAGCACTACCCCGACTCCGATGACTATATTGCCTTTAGGTCCGGTCCTCGAAGCACCGTCGAAGAACATTCACCATATATTATCGTGAGAGGTTGCATGCGAGTCGACGACCTCATCTGGGATCTTTTCATATATTCTGGAGGACTCCGAGCCTGGGTGGGCTGCCAAGAAGTCCGCCAGGGCTTGACCTTTGACTGCCTTTTGTGGGACGAAGATTATTTGATAAGGAGACGACAATATTGCCCATGTAGCGAGTCGAGAGCTGAGTGCCCCTGGTTTAGTCATGAGGACCCTGTGAGGGTTGATTCATGAGATCACATGTATCGTTTGTCCGGCGACATAGTGTCGCATTTTCTGAATGGCGAACACCAGGGCGAGGCATTCCTTCTCCACAGCAGTGTATCGGTGCTCTGGCCCAATCATCATTCGGCTGAGGTAATATATGGCCTGCTCATGGCCTGCGTCATTATTTTGTGCCAGCAGAGCCCCGAGGGAGTGTTCCATTGCTCGTACATAGAGCAGGAATGGTTTTCCAGGAACCGGGGCCACCAAAACTGGAGGATTTGACAAATATTCTTTGATGCTGTCGAAAGCACGCTGACATTCCTCGTCCCATGCGAATGAGACTCCTTTTTTCATGAGATGGGTGAACGGTCGACATCGCCCGGAGAGGTTGGAAATGAACCTCCTGATGTAAGCTAGCCTCCCTTGAAGGCCTCTGAGTTCGCAGAGATTTCTCGGGGGACCCATCTCCATGATTGCTTTCGTCTTCTCAGGGTCTACATGGATACCTTGTGCCGTGATGATAAAGCCCAAGAACTTTCCGCTGGATATGCCCAGAAAGGACTTCGTAGGGTTCATTTTCAAATTGTGCGCTCGCATTAGGTCGAATACCGTCCTTAGATCTTGCAGATGGTCTCCCTTGTAGCGACTTTTAACGGCTATATCGTCAATATTGTACACCACTGTCTTGCGTAAGTGGTCTCTGAAGATGATGCTCATGGCTCTTTGATAGGTGGCGCCAGCATTCTTCAAACCGAAAGGCATGACTGTATAGCAGTACGTGCCAATTGGCGTTCGGAATGATGTATGCTTTTCGTCATCAGGAGATATTTGATTTGGTTGTACCCCGAGAAGCCATCCATGAATGACATACGTTCGAAGCCGCAGGTATTGTCGATCATGATGTCTATGATAGAAAGGAGGAATTCATCTTTGGGGCACGCCTCGTTCAGATTGCGGAAGTCGATGCAGATTCGAATCTTCCCATTCTTCTTTAGGACGGGTACTATATTGGCGACCCAATCGGGATGTTGCTCCTCACGAATGAAGCCACTGGCTATCAATTTGTTGACTTCGGCTTCGATCGCGTCCATGATGCCTGGGCGGAAGCGTCGCTGTTGTTGCTTGACTGGCTTCGCATCTGGCCGAATATTGAGTTTGTGAAGAGCAATGTCAGGATTTAACCCTGGCATGTCTTCATAGCTCCAAGTGAACACATCAATGTATTCTCTGACAAGTTCTAGCAGCGACTCCCGTTCTTCGTCTGCTAGGCTTTTACTGACGAAAATTGGTTTTAGAGAAGATTCGCTGCCGAGGTCAACTTGTATGACTTCATCTTCAGTAGGAGGTTCTCTTAGTTCGAATCGTTTTTCCTATTGTGCATCCAATTGCTGGGCCCACGGCTCTAGCTCGAGGATCTCGGGGATGTCTTCGTCTTCTTCGTAAGCGTCGGCGAATGCCATGTTGACTGTCATGACTTGTCTGAACACATCTCCGATGCTGGTATCCGAGTCAGAAGTTGGTGACCCGGTTGAATGTGACTGCCAGTCGCATTCTTCATCTGAACTCTCAGAGGTCGTAGTCGGCGTTACATACCCTAACCCGCATCGAGTTTTGCTATAGTAGTCCCGTGGTTTGCCTGCCGGGACCGGCGGCTTCAAAGGTAATCGTCGCCCAATGCCGTAGTTCAAACCTGGCGTCATCTCTAGATCATATCCCTGTTTCTGCATGAGATATTTGGATTGGGGGCTATAAAGATACAGAGGCAGTCTTCCGGCATCTGTCCCGAGGTCGGCTTCCTCTATAGTGAAGGGATGCGGGTTGTTCGTCCGGCCGAAGATGATCGGATGATCCCCTCCCTCGATTATTCGGTAAGCATCTTCTACTGGAGTAAGCTGGATCGCGGTGTACATATTTGTCACTTGTGTGTGTAGGTGAGTGCCTATACCGTGTTCCATAGCATACATTGTACATAGCTTATTGAGCTCGTTGTAGTTCAAAGATAACCCTTTATTGATGAAGTAAGGTATCTTTTCTAGGGGATTACATCCTCAGCGAAGGAAACATCAGTGTGGGCAGCCACATACTTGGCTAACTCTGGTTCCTCTTCGGCTACCCCCTGTGTGAATGAAGACTAAGAGGACGTCCTGGGAAGCTTGATTGTCAGTGGTTCAGTTGATGGAGCAGAGCGTGGAGTTGTTGGCAGACTAACGACCCCCAGTTTGGCACTTGACGTGGAGCGAGGAGTGGCTGGTTCGCTAGAAGTGTCAGACCTTGTATCGGGGTGACGACCCTTCTTGGAAAGGCGTATCGTCAGTGGCCTATCAGAGGGATTGAGCTTCTCCGTTTGGGGTTGACCGACTCTCGGCAGTCTGATTGTCAGTGTCCCCGTTGTGGGTCTCGACACTTGGCCGGACCTTGGCAGCCGAATTATCATCTGCTATTCCCGCGCCGAGAGGCTGATCGCGTCCTTCCGCAGAGTGGCAGTAAGGGGTGCAGACTTGCCCGGTTTGCGAGCTTGGAGGTGGATCGTCAGAGGTCCTTCTGATCCCGTGGCCATTTCGGTACTAGCTTGTTCATTTCCTTCATCAAGGTGCCTCTTCGACTTTTCGAATAGGCAGGAGTCCGAGTAGTAAGATTCGACCCCTTTGAAGGGATCGATGTCAGCAAATTCTGTCTTCACAAAGCCGTGTTTATCGACATATTTGAAGCACTGGTGTAGCGTAGAAGGCACGATCATATAATCGTGTATCCATGTGCACCCCAAGAGGATGTTGTAAGAAGTGTCTGCATCTATGATGTAGCAGGTGACTTCGGATTGGAGATCGCCAATCTGACACTTCAGACGAATCTTCCCGATTGGGTAGCTCCTGCCCGAATTGAAACCGCTGATGGCGGTGCTTGTAGGTGTCAGGCGATGCATTGGGATGCGAAGATAATGTAGCAGACCCTTCGAGATGATGCTTATGGAAGAGCCAGGATCTATGTGCATCCGATCCACCTTTATGTCACCGATGTATCCCGTGTAGTATAGCGGGCGATCGTGTAGGTTGGTTTTGATGAGCATGTCCTACGGAGTGAAGACGATGTTGGGCATTGCTCCCGTGCAGGCACTGTCTTAGCGATCCACGGGTGAGTCCTCCCCGGTGAGGTTGGATTGAGCCAGATAGACATCGGCATTTTGGAGTGCTTCGCTTAATGCAATACGAACGTCCTTGGAGAGCCTTAGGAGTTCGTACAGTGACAACTTGGCCGGTGTGTTAGCCAATTGCGCTAAGATGTCAAAGTTGTAGGGCCTCTCTAGCCCTTGGGCTGCCTCCTTTCGGAGGGATTTGTCGAAGCGAGTCACCCTCGGCCTAGGCTTATCGGTCGTCGAAGGCTGAGCCGGTCCCGGAGCATCAGTTGTAGTGGGTTGATGATTTTCAGCTGGATTGTCAACCACAGGTTGGGATTGCGCTCCGGACCGCGTGACGACGGCTGTAGCTTCCTCGTTGTCTGCCGAGATTGTATGGCAGGTCCTGACTTTTCTACTTTTTTTTTGTCGGTAGAAGATGGTGTGGGCCGAGTCACTTCTGACACCAAGTCTGGATGGATCCACATGACCTCCCCTCGTGATGTGGTGAGGGGTACTAGACTGGCAACCTGATCTCGGGGAGGTGGAAGATTGGTAATCTCCATTGTCGCTAGAGGGACGGGGACCACCCCGTCATGAGTCTCCGTCGGAGGGAAGCTGCCGAATTATATGGACACCATATTGGCCGCCACGGTTACCTCTTCGAAATCGATGGCCAGAGCGTTCGAATCGATGAGGTTATGGATGTACCATTTCAGCTGGTAGCAATCGTGTGTAGCATGATGGACATAGCGATGATAATGGCAGTATTTTGGATTCTCCATCTCTGTCGGCCGCGGTTCCCGTCTTGGTGGAGGAAGCTGAATTCTGTCCCCTTGTATGAGCATGTCCAAGATGGTTTTGACGTGACCGTCTTCGAAAGAGTAAGTGATTTGCGGCCATTGTTTGTCTGCTGGCTTCGGCTCAAGTTTTTGTGCTGTATCGGCCACCATAGCCTGCTTTCCCTTGCTATCCCGATTGTTGGAGGGGCTACCCCCATTATCGTTGTTGGGACGCTTGCCCTTGTTTTCTCCTTCCGAGATGTGCAATCCCAGTTGGCGAGCCTTCTTCAGTCGTTCTTCGGTGCTTGTGGCGCTGATAATGAACGTCTTCCAATCTTTGAATTGACTTTCGCCCATCCAGAGACTGATCGTTGGAAGCAGTCTCTTTTGGCAAATTTCAATTAAAGAGGAATCTGGATTTCCGGAGGGCAGCTTCATGGCGGTTTGGCGGAACCGCTCAATGTAGTTCCTTGCCAACTCCTTCTCCCCTTGGACGACGTCCATAAGAGTGGACATGGTGACGTCTTGCCCTACTTCATAGAATCTCTCCAAGAACAGGCGCTTGAAGCCGGCGAAGGAGTGGATGCAGTTGTCCGGCAGATTACGATACCAGTCGAAAGCGACTCCTTCCAATGCCCCTATGAATAATCGCGTGAGGATAGCATCATCATGGGGCAGATGGTCGGTGGTGACCTCGAAGTAAGTGATGTACCGACTTGCTGAGGTCTTGCCATCATACGGGTTGATATTGAACGGCTTATATTTTGGTAGGAATGGAACATCCCTCCATTCGGCAGGGTATGGTTGCCGCATTCTGAGGTCTTGAGCATTTTCTCGGGCATGGAACATGGCTCGGAGCTCCTGGGCCTCTCTTCTTACTTCTCGGGCCTCATCTGTTGCGGTAGGGGCTGTTATTTCGGGAGGATTATTACCCGGGTTTGGTGCCGCTGAGTTCGAGTCCACATTGACCGCGGGACCCGTGCTTGTTTGGCCAGGCGTTCCTCCTTGCAGAGTTGGAAGAGCGGCTTTGATTTCATCTACAGACTTGACCAAGGCCTGCAGTATAGCTCCAAAGTGTCGATGCGTTGGCGATCGCTGGAACCACCTTGATTGCTGTCCGTCATGAACATTGTCTTTACATGAGGAGTGATGGAAGGAACGGTGGAGGATGTGCCCTCCGAGTCATACCCATACACCGAAAAGTCATCGGGGTAGGTGGGAATGTTCTCTTCGGGCTCGAACTCGGTGGGAACGGTATCCCCAGCCTCAGAGCTTGCTTCGTCTTGAGAGTCGTAGATGTCCTTGGGGACATCAGCGTCTGTTGTGCCTGATGGGAGAGTTGTTTCCCCGGGCTCGGCTCCTTGAAACATCGAATTATTGTCGATGTTCGGAGGAGTGCTACCCCCAGTTCCCACGACCCCCATCGATGTGGATGATTAATTTCCCACTGCAGCAGATTTCGTCTTTGAACGGGTGTCTTGGAATACTCCGGTGGAGGACAGCCGTTTAGACGACAGTTTTTTAACTGTAGTGGTTGATATTTTAGGGCTGGAGATGCTTGTCTTCTTCCCTCTCCCCTCGGCGGGGACTTTCTAAGTGGAATTGCAGGAGACAACAGGAGGTGCCTCGTCTTCTGAGCTCGGATGCTGTAGTCTTTGGAAGACTGACGGCCGATCTTCCGTTGCTGCCGCGTTGTTGCAACAGCAGTTGACGATGATTTGGGTGCAGTGATGTCCAAGCGAGGACTCTTTGCACGCCGAGGCTCCTTCTCTTTCCTTGCGCTTGTGGAGGATCGCCTCACGCAGGTCAGAGGAACCACTTTGTCCATTTGCCGCCGGGGGCTGGACTCGAGCGGTTCTATACAACTTCCCATCAGAGGCCCATGTGATAGTCAACGGGACGCCCGGATAGTCAGAGGTTGGGACAGCTAACTGGGCTTGATGAGCCCGTGCTGTCCTAGACTTCTTCTTTTTAGCACTTGCGGGTGCGTAATAGGAAGAGTCTAAGTTGAGTACCACAGAGTCTGGCTTATCATCCAGAAAACCATCAGGGTCAGGACCGCATGAGAGACGGTCGAAGACTGATCGAGAGGAACGTGGAACGGATGCTATGCAGCTAGAATTGGGTACCGTGCAGGCTGTCTGCATGCGGTTGTCTTCTGCTGTCGGATGAGTTGTTTTTGTGCGGCTAGGAGTCACGACCGTGCAGGCTGGCCGCATGCGGTTGGCAATTGTGGCCGCATGGGTTTTCTGCAAGCGATTGACTTCCTTAGCCGCATGAGTTTCATCCATGTGGTTGGCAACTGTAGTCGCATAAGCTATGCGGCTGACAGATGTGGCCGTATGAGTTTTCTTCATGCGGCTGGCAGATGTAGCCGCATGAGCTTTCTCCCTGCGGCTAATACCCTTATGCGGCTCGGATCGCATAGAGTTCCTCTTTGTCCCTGCAAGTCCAGCATCATACTGTTTTCTTCTGCCGGACTTGGGGACAGCAGAGTTGTCTCCGGTCTGAAGTGGGGTCGCAGGAGAGTCTTTCTCGCCGTCTTGAACAATAGAGGGTTCCCATCGAGGGCTTGGAGAGGAGCAAATGATTTTGGCCTCCACTCTTTGCGAGCCTTCGTCTCGCGGGTGCGCTTCTGGACCGGGCCAGCGCTTTCTTCGGAGAGCATCTCTTCAAACGCCTGTTGGTCGAAGCGGACGACCATCTTTTATTGCGTGGAGCCAAGTTTGGCTGCATCCGATTGCGTCACCAACTCCTCAGCCTTGGAGAAGTTTGTCCCCAGGAGAGTCGCCATCGTGTTTGCCATGAAATATAAAAGAACAGAACAATTATCGGAGGGCCGGACTTTTACTTCACGTTACAAACTCGCTTGTACAAAGAAAGCCTAGGGACGAAAACCTAGGTACAGCAGTCTAAGTACAATTGTTTATTTTAGATTCTGGAGGGTGACGATAGAGGCTCGGGAAGGTGACGGCAGCCCTGCCTTACTCCTTGGACGATCGGTATGCAGCCTTGGCTCCTGTGAAGAGATGGTTGGCCATGATGAAGAAATGCTCTTCTTGCTCTCCCTCTATTACTCTTCCGGCTTCTCTCTCTCTGTGTGTATTTTCTCTCTGATTATTGGGGGAGTCTCTCTGTATCTCTCGCAAGGAAATGGCACCTTGCTTATTTATAGGAGTGGGGGCATCATTAGGGTTTAGATGATTACCCATTCTCAAAGTGGGGGCGGCCTGATGTTTAATCTATCTGGACCATTAGTTTTAAGCGTGAAGGATCTGGGCCATAAATGGGGATAGTATTGAATCCTGTGAATGATTAATGCTGATTGCTTTAAATCTTTGTAACGCCCCAGTTCCAAAATACGTAGGACTAGGAACGTAGACATGCCAGCTGTATTCATACGAAGTATACTCCAATATATGGAAATCTCGTATGGATACATAAGCTGTAAAATGCAGTAGAACCATAACTAATCTCATCCACACAAAATAAAAGGATAGAAGATCTTATAAATGATTATGAATTGTCATTTGGTACATGTAGTTGGGCGGAGACAAATCCACTACCAACTATGAAAAGAAATACATAACAAAAGAAAGATTTTGGCAAGCGAAGCGAAGACGATCCAAGAGCAATCATCCTCGAGAAATAGCAATGGACATGGCTAGAGCTAAAGCACCTGCGAAAGATAATAGCACACACCTGGCAAGACAACCAGGTCCTCAGAGGGACGTAACAAGACACATAATATCATGCCATATAAACTGAATAAATATTGCTCAATAAATAAGTAAATCGAATTATAACATGTTCTAATACGCACCTACTGAACGAGCGTACCATCCCTCCAACCAAACAAGGACAGAAGATGGTAAACTAATTCACAGTAACGTATCTTCCCATGCTATGAATCCAATATGGTATCCGGACCCCAACAAGGTTCAATACCTTCTCATCGAAGTAGTAAGTCACACCTACAACCAAACAAGGATAAGATGTGACAAACTAATCCGCGACAAGTTATTATTCCAAGCCACGGTCAGATACAAGTATCCAAACCAATGGTACTTGTACCTAACGGATAAGGGTGCCTAACCAAATCTAGGTGAATGCAGTTTAAGAACAGTTCATGGTCGCATGACTACCCAGTCAAGTCGAGAAAATACCAATGCAGTACCTCAGTAGCGAGCCACAACACCATATACTATTCCTCAGTATCGAGCGAGTCTATAGCATACAGTCTACCTATCGTTACTCAGTAGCGAGCGAGTCTACGATAGATAAGGTGGTAGTCAACTTCCAATCATGTTCTTCCCGCCCAATGCTAACTCTATAACCGCTAAGTCAAACTAGCATGCAACCTCTATTAGCGGTTATTCCTATCGCACGGCTTGTACGTACTGGTGGCCAGCCAATCACGTACTTCTGTGTTCTACATGCGACACACAACTTCGTGGTACAACATGTCAAGGTCATGAATGCAACACACAAAGGTGGTCCCTTAAATCTAGGTTTAGTGTGTAAGAAAATAATACATAGCAAGAAACTGAATAGTAAATTCTAACAGGTTATGCCATATATCACAGTTTATTTTGCATAAAGAAAATAATGAACATGCATGAAATATGAGCTAAAATAATTAAACAGCAAATGGCAAGGTGTCTTGCCTGAAGGTGGTACAAGATGTAGCTAATCCAACAGTCAGAATCGTCAACGCGAAAGTCAAAATCCACAAGGAGCTCCGGATGCTGAAACAAATATCACGAACGAGTTTGGAATAAAAGATATGCCTAAGAAACGCCTGTCCAAAAGTTAAATTCTGGAACAGGGGCAAAATCGTAATTTCGGGTCAAGACGATGTCCGCCGTTGGACCCGTTTTGCACCGAACTGCGTGCCAGTACCTACGGTCTCTAAAGTCGTCAAACTACATGTCTACAGATTCGGTTTGAGGAGACGAACTCAACGGTATGTCCAGTTTTGGATTCCGATGAGCCGTGCACAAATTCGCCCGTAAGAGCGGGTCGCGGGCCCGCCAAAAAGACGTTCCGATTTGACCTTCTCAGAATCGAACCAAACTTGGCATACAGGACCAGAAAAATGTTACGGTCCTGCTGGCGTAAGTTTCGTCTCGATACGACGAACGTACACGAAGTTATGGCCAAGTTTGCAAAAGGTCGATACGGGGGTATTTCGACGGATACGCACTGATTTCGTCGCGCACACGCAACGAAATCGAGTTCCGTCAGTTCCCACACGTCAGCAACATCACGCGCCTTTCGATGCGTATAGTGCGCGACCATGTCACCCGTTTTGTCGGGACACGCCGTATCGGGAAGGTTTTCTAATTTTTTTTCAGTTTTCTAAACAGTTTTTCTTGATTTTTAACAACGAATATCTTTCTGCCTAATAACTGAAAAATAGATCTATCTGAAGTGTTTTAATCTCGTATATGTTGTATTTCACTGTTTCAAATTAGGTTGTTCAAAATCTTAGTTTATAGCCCGGGAAAAGCCTTCTAAAACAGCTTCGAATCTGTTTTGTTCATACGCATGAACTCCAACTTTTCGTCGAACTTTTGACGAATTTATGGGGATGATCGGGGGTAGCTGGCTCGATCTAATTGATAGGTCTTGTTGTCCTATATGTCATGATTAATAGGAACAAATTGGTTCGTTGATTGGCTAAGCAATGAAGGAGAAAAAGGATGACGAACATGGGTACCTGCTGTGGCTGGGAACAGAACTTGCTCTGTTTTCTCGCGAGCTTCTGGCGTCGTACCGTCGACCGGTGGCTGCAGACGGTCGGTGAGCGGCGTGTAGGCAGCGCAGAGGTGCGTCGAAGTCTAGGCTCCGCTGGGGCACGAGATTATTGCGTATGGGGCTCTCGATCACGCGCTTCGGAAACCCCTTTCCTTTTTCCGAATATATACTCTAATCGATCCAATTTTTTCTTCTCTCCTTGTTTGAATCGAGATTAGGACTGGATTGGTATAATCCTAATGAGTATTTGATTTGGATGATGGTGTGAAAATTTTGGATTTAAAAGATTTGAAGAAATCTTAGTTTTAAAACCATCCGTTCCTATACTGCTGCCAGGATCGGGTTCAAATGGGTTTCACTATCTCACGAGATATTCATATCTCATGAGATAATGAATTCTCTTCTTGTTTTTTTTTCCTTTGGCTTAACACAGAGGAGCGCTTGCATGGGAACACCCAGCGCTTGCATGGGAACACCACCGTTCGTTGGAACATGCTGACGTCAGCATGACGTCAGCATATTTCTTTTTTTTTTCTTTTTTTTTTCCTTTAACAATAACCTTTTTAAATAAAACCAAGATATAACTATATTTATACATAAAACTATACTTTAACACATAATTCATGAAAATATTTTTCATATCTTTATAAATTCGTAAAATACCTTGTAGCATTTATTTACACTATTTATATTTAAAAATTACTTAATATCGAAACCCTAATATTATTAAACAAAATATAATTTCCAATTACTTTCTAAAATAAGTAAACAATACAAAAAGGAAATTATGACAAGTATAAAATATTTCTTAAGAAATAATTTAATATTTTGACGAGTAAATTTAGAGGAGTATGAGGCTCCTCAGGGTACACGATGCCACTCGTCGTACCACATTGTCTAGTTAAGGAGCGTAACAAAATAAAAAATACAAATACGACTAAGACTTTATTTATAAATATGTATCAAATAATTCTAAAAATATATTTTCAAGCAAAATAGAAAAATAATAAAATCTTTTGAAAATTCTGGGAGTTTACATCCTACCCAACTTACAAGAATTTCGTCCTCGAAATTTAGGAATAATAGGGTAGATGGGGTTGAGGGGTAGAAGGAGTAGTTTAAGGCGAGGATGTTGTCGCATGACTAAAGCGATACCTTGGATCTATTTCTCAAGTATAGCGCATTGTCTCTCTAAGACAATAACAATAAAAGGTTCAAGATGATGCTATTGAGTACGAATAAGAAGTTCATAGGCGACGAAAAATTTCCAAAGAGAATTGCCAAGACTGTCGTGGACGAGACTCTAGGGGCAAGTTTTACTATGTCTCCCTCCACGTAGGATAATATAAGTATAGCGAACCAAAGTGCAATAGGTTGATCAGACCATCATGCACCGGTTCTGATTAGACATTATGTTAGTGGGTGCACCCAATAACACATATGTCATGAACAAGCTCGATAATAAAAAAAATAAGCTTGTAAAACTAAGACTAAATTAGCAGCTTCAAATTGTTGAAAATATAAGGGAGGTAGTGATGAAGAAAATTAAATAGTCCACGATCCTTCAAAATTAAGTCTTGCCCGAAGTGTGGGCCTATGCAGTTGGCTTGGTTGGCTAGCTAAGTTAGTGTCCTCTGAATTTATGGTCTGAGTAACCTATCAACACGGGTCACAAGGACAAGGGCTTTGTTGGGCCATGAGGTATTCTACCCAACTTACAAGAGTTTAAGCTAGTAGTGTGATGGAACAATGGGTCATTTCACATATACAAGGTCTACAAAAAGTGTCTAACTCTAAGGTATGACTTGGAAATACTTTTTGACCAAATCCTTAATCGATATTCTAAGCAAGTCGGTCTAGGCTACGGTTGCTGAGATTACTAAAGATGTTTGTAGGTAGTACCTTGCAGTGCAATTTCTAACTTTAATCCCGATGTATTTAGGGAGACGAGGTAACTATTCTATGCATGGATAGGACACAAATGAAGGTGCATCAATAATGTATTAACTAGAATAATACCTGTGGTATCTGTCAACTTGGGAAGGGTGTCTAGCACTGTCATGGTGAATGCTTGTCCTTGTCTCAGATTATTCATCTCTTCTCTAGCAGGCCTATACTCTGGTGTCTGGCCCTCCAAGGCTGGTCCCTCCTGATATTCTTCTAAGAGAAGTGGAAGTGGTTGTGGTGCACCTGGCCTGAGAGTTGTTGGCCCTCGTAACTGTTGCTGTGATGGTGCTTGAGCTAAACTGTGTGTGGCATATCGATTAGGACAATCTCGAAGTTTATGCTCATTGGAACCGCAATTGAAGCAACACTTTAGTCGCCGACGACAGTCCTTCTGCTGGTGCCCTCTCCTTCCACAAAACTGGCAGGTTATTGTACTTGGAACTTGGTAGGGCACGGCTTGCTGTTGATATTGTGCAGTAAGTCGTCGTTCGGGGCCTCCTGAACCAAGTTGAACTGGAAAGTCTATTGGGGCATAGTATCTTTGAGTTTGTTGTACTTCCATGTGAAGGATCTCCTGACTTCTTGCTTCTTCTAATACTGCAGCGTGCGAAATTCTGGGTTGCACGGTGGTGTATGTTTTAAGCTCGGGCCTTAATCCATTATGAAACCTTTTTGTCTTCTCATTCTCCGTTGGCATCAATACCTCGGCAAATCTGCTTAGTCGGCTAAATTCTGCATCATACTCGTCAACCGACTTGTCGTCTTGTTTGGGGTGAAGGAACTGATCATACAATATATTTCGAGCAGCGATCGAAAAGTACCTCTCGTTGAAGAGTTTGTAGAACTCTTCCCATGACTGATTGGTACCCAAGCGCCTCTCCTCCACTTTCCACCGTTGATGAGCATTGTCCTCGAGTAATAAATCAACTGCGGTCATCCAATCTTCTTTAGGCAACTGTGACGCCCTTAACTTCTTCTCGGTGCTGATAAGCCATGAAGAAACTTCTAGTGGGCCTTCGGTACCTTTGAAAGTCTTCGGATTCATTTGGGTGAAATCTGGAATACTGCCTACGTATGAATGGGGCCTTGGTGGAGGTACTGGTATTTGGGCTGGTGGTGGAGATAGGGGTCTATTACGTGGGACCATCACGTCTTGTCTCAATAGCTCATTTTGCTGCCACTGAGCCTACAATAGAGTATAAAGGAACCGATTGGTATCATCTCCATCAATCGGGGGCATAGGCACCTGCGGTCCACCTTGAGGTAGATTCTGATGAAGGGGTGGTGGAGTATACCCTCTCTGGGGTGCAGGGGTCTGCTGAACAGGCTGAACTAACTGGGGTTCAGAGGCTTGGGGATGCTGGTGAGTAGGTGGGGTCGTCTGGTCTGACTGAGAAGGCATGGTTGAGGTTGCTATAGGATGTTGTGTGTGAATTTGCTCCTCTTGGGCTGCTGAGTTTCCTGGTGTGACGGCAAGTGGTGCAGCGCTACCGCTATGAGGATTCATTTTTTGGCACGAGATATAGAATTTTCGTTAGAACAATTTCAAGCTAGATGCAAGTCAAGCAATCAAAATGAGAGTTTGATGAGGAATCAAGGAAGGTATCAGACATGTGGATGAGATTCCTAATTTCTAATCCTATATGCAGGCTCGTATCAGCACAGTTATGTAGCCGATACGATATGCTCTGACCTACATGGGCCACCACAAAAATATGTAACGCCCCAGTTCCAAAATACGTAGGACTAGGAACGTAGACATGCCAGCTGTATTCATACGAAGTATACTCCAATATATGGAAATCTCGTATGGATACTTAAGCTGTAAAATGCAGTAGAACCATAACTAATCTCATCCACACAAAATAAAAGGATAGAAGATCTCATAAATGATAATGAATTGTCATTTGGTACATGTAGTTGGGCGAAGACAAATCCACTACCAACTATGAAAAGAAATACGTAACAAAAGAAAGATTTTGGCAAGCGAAGCAAAGACGATCCAAGAGCAATCATCCTCGAAAAATAGCAATGGACATGGCTAGAGCTAAAGCACCTGTGAAAGACAATAGCACACACCTGGCAAGACAACCAGGTCCTCAGAGGGACGTAACAAGATACATAATATCATGCCATATAAACTGAATAAATATTGCTCAATAAATAAGTAAATCGAATTATAACATGTTCCAATACGCACCTACTGAACGAGCGTACCATCCCCCAACCAAACAAGGACAGCAGATGGTAAACTAATTCACGGTAACGTATCTTCCCATGCTATGAATCCAATATGGTATCCGGACCCCAACAAGGTTCAATACCTTCTCATCGAAGTAGTAAGTCACACCTACAACCAAACAAGGACAAGATGTGACAAACTAATCCGCGATAAGTTATTGTTCCAAGCCACGGTCAGATACAAGTACCCAAACCAATGGTACTTGTACCTAACGGATAAGGGTGCCTAACTAAATCTAGGTGAATACAGTTTAAGAACAGTTCATGGTCGCATGACTATCCAGTCAAGTCGAGAAAATACCAATGCAGTACCTCAGTAGCGAGTCACAACACCATATACTATTCCTCAGTATCGAACGAGTCTATAGCATACAGTCTACCTATCGTTCCTCAGTAGCGAGCGAGTCTACGATAGATAGGGTGGTAGTCAACTTCCAATCATGTTCTTCCCGCCCAATGCTAACTCTATAACCGCTAAGTCAAACTAGTATACAACCTCTATTAGCGGTTATTCCTATCGCACGGCTTGTACGTACTGGTGGCCAGCCAATCACGTACTTCCGTGTTCTACATGCGACACACAACTTCGTGGTATAACGTGTCAAGGCCATGAATGCAACACACAAAGGTGGTCCCTTAAATCTAGGTTTAGTGTGTAAGAAAATAATACATAGCAAGAAACTGAATAGTAAATTCTAACAGGTTATGCCATATATCACAGTTTATTTTGCATAAAGAAAATAATGAACATGCATGAAATATGAGCTAAAATAATTAAAAAGCAAATGGCAAGGTGTTTTGCCTGAAGGTGGTACGAGATGTAGCAAATCCAACAGTCAGAATCGTCAACGCGAAAGTCAAAATCCAAAAGGAGCTCCGGATGCTGAAACAAATATCACGAACGAGTTTAGAATAAAAGATATGCCTAGGAAACGCCTGTCCAAAATTAAATTCTGGAACAGGGACAAAATCGTAATTTCGGGTCAAAACGATATCCGCCGTTGGACCCATTTTGCACCGAACTGCGTGTCAGAACCTACGGTCTCTAAAGTCGTCAAACTATATGTCTACAGATTCGGTTTGAGGAGACGAACTCAACGGTATGTCCAGTTTTGGATTCCGATGAGCCGTGCACAAATTCGCCCGTAGGAACGGGTCGCGAGCCCGCCAAAAAGGCGTTCCGATTTGACCTTCTCAGAATCGAACCAAACTTGGCATACAGGACCAGAAAAATGTTACGGTCCTGCTTGCGTAAGTTTCGTCTCGATACGACGAACGTACACGGAGTTATGGCCAAGTTTGCAAAAGGTCGATACGGGGGTATTTCGACGGATACGCACTGATTTCGTCGCGCACACGCAACGAAATCGAGTTCTGTCAGTTCCCACACGTCAGCAACATCCATACGCGCCTTTCGATGCGTATAGTGCACGACCACGTCGCCCGATTTGTCGGGACGCACGCCGTATCGGGAAGGTTTTCTAATTTTTTTCAGTTTTCTAAACAGTTTTTCTTAATTTTTAACAACGAATATCTTTCTGCCTAATAACTGAAAAATAGATCTATCTGAAGCGTTTTAATCTCGTATATGTTGTATTTCACTGTTTCAAATTAGGTTGTTCAAAATCTTAGCTTATAGCCCGGGAAAAGCCTTCTAAAACAGCTTCGAATCTGTTTTGTTCATACGCATGAACTCCAACTTTTCGTCGAACTTTTGACGAATTTATGGGGATGATCGGGGGTAGCTGGCTCGATCTAATTGATAGGGTTTGTTGTCCTATATGTGGTGATTAATAGGAACAAATTGGTTCGTTGATTGGCTAAACAATGAAGGAGAAAAAGGATGACGAACATGGGTACCTGCTGCGGCTGGGAACAGAACTTGCTCGGTTTTTTCGCGAGCTTCTGGCGTCGTACCGTCGACCGGTGGCTGCAGACGGCCGGTGAGCGGCGTGTAGGCAGCGCAGAGGTGTGTCGCCGCTGGGGCACGAGATTATTGCGTATGGGGCTCTCGATCACGCGCTTCGGAAACCCCTTCCCTTTTTCCGAATATATACTCTAATCCATCCAATTTTTTCTTCTCTCCTTGTTTGAATCAAGATTAGGACTGGATTGGTATAATCCTAATGAGTATTTGATTTGGATGATGGTGTGAAAATTTTGGATTTAAAAGATTTGAAGAAATCTGAGTTTTAAAACCATCCGTTCCTATACTGCTGCCAGGATCGGGTTCAAATGGGTTTCACTATCTCACGAGATATTCATATCTCGTGAGATAATGAATTCTCTTCTTGTTTATTTTTCCTTTGGCTTAACACAGAGGAGCGCTTGCATGGGAACACCCAGCGCTTGCATGGGAACACAACCGTTCGTTGGAACATGCTGACGTCAGCATGACGTCAGCATATTTCTTTTATTTTCTTTTATTTCTTTTTTTTCCTTTAACAAAAACCTTTTTAAATAAAACCAAGATATAACTATATTTATACATAAAACTATACTCTAACACATAATTCATGAAAATATTTTTCATATCTTTATAAATTCGTAAAATACCTTGTAGCATTTATTTACACTATTTATATAAAAAATTACTTAATATCGAAACCCTAATATTATTAAACAAAATATAATTTCCAATTACTTTCTAAAATAAGTAAACAATACAAAAAGGAAATTATAACAAGTATAAAATATTTCTTAAGAAATAATTTAATATTATGATGAGTAAATTTAGAGGAGTATGAGGCTCGTCAGGGTACACGATGCCACTCGTCGTACCACATTGTCTAGTTAAGGAGCGTAACAAAATAAAAAATACAAATACGACTAAGATTTTATTTATAAATATGTATCAAATAATTCCAAAAATATATTTTCAAGCAAAATAGAAAAATAATAAAATCTTTTAAAAATTCCCGGGGTTTATAATCTTCATGATTGGTTGTGTCAAGCTTGGATCTCTCACCACGTGTCCCTGGGTTTATAATTCCCGGGGTTTATAATCTTCATGATTGGCTTGATCATGAGTGATATGCCCTGATCTCATTAATTATGAGGATAACGTTAAATATGGTTATTGGGATCTGGTAAATCTCTGATTGATTTAAAATCACGCGTCCCATAATCACCCTGCTACCAGCTTTCAAGTCATGGGGGCAATTGAATCTCTGCCACGTGTCTTAATGGTGGACCCTGCCAGAGCCGCATGATATCCATGAACCGCATGAGACAGCGTCTCAGTGAGCCGCATAGGTATAGTACTTGCGAGCCGCATGGGATGGCTTCTTGGTGAGCCGTATAGGTATAGTACTTGCGAGCCGCATGGGATGGCTTCTTGGTGAGCCGCAGGAAGATGATTCCTGCCAGCCGTATGAAACTGTTCTTCAATTGAGCCGCATGGGAATAGCCACGTGGCAATCTTGGATCGTGTCAGAGATTTTCTCATGTTCCCGAAGAGTCTGTCATTACGACAGGACCATCATGGCACTTTATGTCAAAATGCCGTCAGCTGTCAAATCAGGGCAGAGCATTAAGCATTAAATAAAGCCATTACTTGACGGCCAGCTGTGAGAAGGGATCCCACGGGGACACGTGGTGTTGATCAAGCCGTATATCTCTGTTGGTCGTTTGTGAGCCGTATATACTCCCGAGCCGCATAAGGCTGGGGGACTCTTTGAACCGCATGAGACTGTCCCTATGTAAGCCGTATGGATTCTTCTGCTCCGAGCCGCATGAGACTGAGAGTCTCTCTGAACCGCATGGGACTGCCCCTGTATGAGCCGCATGGGGTTCTCCTGTTCTGAGCTGCATAGACCATCGTTCTGATATTTTCCATGCTTCTACATGCACAACCAAACAGTAAAATAGAATGGAATATGTATTGAACAGAGTGAACAATAACAATATACTCAATGCAAAACCCCCAAATCGATATTAACCTAGCAAAACCCTTATAATAACACTAGACAACCATAATATATATAAAACATGGTAAATCAAACCCATAACAACATTTAGAAACTGAAATTAGGCTATCAATGCTCTAATGGCCATTTCATCAAACACTTGGTATGCGTATCCGATATTCTCGTAATACGCATTCCAAATGGATCCAAACCTGACCCAAAGCATGCCTACATGGTCTACAATACTAGCATGACCTAATTTATCAATCTCAGAAACCCTGGAATCCTAATTTCGGATTCACCCCAAACCGAATCAAAATCGGAAGATGAGAGCCTCAACTCCTCTCTAATGGCACCCTAATGGAATGGGTGTCCTAAATGAATGCATCCACAATAAAGAAATAAAATGTGACGGGTTTAAAGAGCTCTTACCAATTGGGAGATGTATTCCCAATGAAAGTGGATCCAAGATTTAAACTCCTCCAAGATTCAATACTCCAATCTTTCTAAGCTTGCCAATAGAGTCTTCTCCTCTCCAAGGGAAAGAGAATGAAACTAATTTGGGGGAATTTGGATACAATTTAGGAGTAGGGGAATTTGGGGAAGAAGGCTCTAATTAGGGTTATGGTTTAGGATGAAAGATGGAAGAAGATGATGAAATAAGGCTATTTAATGAGGGTGGGCTGCTATGAGGGTTAGTTTTTAGGGTTTTAGTTAAGTTAGAATGTCCACTAAGCCCCTCTCTAAGTCATGACAAGATTATGAATTAAACCTTCCTTCCTAATTAGGTGTTTAGTCAAACCTTCTAGCTAATTCTTCTAATCTAACTAGAGGCTAACTAAAGTTCAATTAGACTGGTCCTAATCATCTAGTTTGTTGGTTATGACAAGTTGGTTTGGGTCTTCTAGGATCACTAGCCACTATTCTAGTCAAAAGCTAACCATTTATCATATTCAAGAATAATACATATGCACTATTTAATTATTTAATAATTAACCAAGTATATATTTTAGTTTTGAATAATAAATTATCACTCAAGATATAATATAAAATCTCAATAATAACAATAATTAAAAAAAATTCAAAAATACCCCTTTCCATGAAAGTGGTGATTACAATTATGGATTCTAAGATTTGGCTCAGTAAAGACACGTGCTTCGGCACGAGATGTGGCCACTACCAAAATTTGTCGATTTAGCGAGGGCCAGATCCGTCGCCCGTCCGTCGAGAATTTATATTAGCGACCGATCACTGACGGGTCTTGGCCAAAATAATCCGTTGGCAATCAGCTCGTCGCTAATAACGGTCCGTCGCTACGTAGTCGTCAAGCGACGGAATAGCGACGGCTTTTCGACTTCACAATATGAAGCATTAGCGACGACTTTCCGACGGGCTTTCATCCATTTCAAGTATTAAATACTGAACTGTGTAGACACTAGCGACGTAGTGGTCCGTCGGTAAACCGTCGTAATAGCGTATCAGAGTGTATCGTTCCGTCGCTATTCCGTCGATCGTCATCGCTAACAAGAACGGATTAGCGACGGCATACTGACGGATTATCCGTCGACCATGTTCTGGAAATGCTTGGCATTTCCAGAACCATGGCGACGGATGAGTCGTCGCTATTCCGTCGATCACCGTCGCTAAAAAAGGACGGGTTAGCGACGGAATACTGACGGATTATCCGTCAACCATATTCTGGAAATGCTTAGTATTTCCAGAACCATGGCGACGGATACGTCGTCGCCATTTCGTCGAACTTTATACCACCAGAATATTACCGACGGATATTCCGTTGACCACCCGTCGCTACCTGGAAACATTTTAAATCTCCAGTTAGCAACGGATATGCCGTCGAACAGTAGTCGGAAACTGAAAATATCCGTCGCTAACCGGTCACTAGTCCGTCGCTACATGAGATTTTTTTGAAAAATATTACAGCACTTTTCCTGTTCGCAAAAATATGCATACCAATATATAATGCACACCAATTATCCAACAATCACATAGACCAAATATATAATGCACACCAATTATCCAAGAATCACATAGACCAAATATGCATATACGAATTTAATGTACACCAATTATCCAAGAATCATATAGACCAAACCAAATTAATATAAAGTAGACATCAATTATCCTGAAGAGTAACCTAATATCCGTCGTTATAATCCGAACATAGCACAAATATTCCAAAATTTCCACAAATATTCCAAAATTCAAAAACACATAGGAAAATCGACTTTGGCCTCAGCAAAGACCGCAAATCAGACGATGAATCCTCACAGCCAGGGATCATAGTTGTGTTGAGGCATGTACCATTCTATCAGCCACTTTGCATACGAAGGCTCAATCTGGTTGAGGTCTTCTGTAGGGACAGGAGGGTCGGTCCCGATGCTACTACTCTCTGATGGTGGCTCCTCCTTAACTTCAACCTTGGGAGCAATCTCTTCCATGATGGTCATCGGTTCTTCCTTGACCTCGTCCTTTGGTAACACCTCCTCCTTAACATTCACCGGCTCTTGTTTGACGATGGGGACTTCCTCCGTGTCGACCTCCAAGGGTTTCTTGGCTCGGCCCCTTCCTCGACTAGCAGCACCACCTCGGCGAGTCCTAGGAGCCATCTCTCTGACAACAAAAATTTTCATATAGGGTAAAGAAATTTACTCAATTATAAAAGTTGTGACGTTGGTTTTTTACGTTCATCATCATTAGAGGGAGCAGCACTGGAAAAGTTGTGACGTTGGTAGCATGAGAGAGTAAAAATCTACATCACAAAACTAACAAAATTACTATGTAATTATGTACTCACCAATAACCGGATGTAACTGGAGTCGTTGGGCCTATCGTGCAGTAATTGGTGGATCCGCTGGTATAGGACGGATGTACATAGTATCTAGTGTATCAGATTAGTATCGGTCTATCGATTTGGTATAGAATGTATCAGATTGGTATTGGCCTTAACAAATTGGTATCGTCCTATATCTGATATGTACATGTATCGGCCGTATAGCTAGGATTCATATTGACCTTATCGATTTGGTATCGGTCATATCCGATAGGTATCGACCGTGTTGGATTAGTATAGACCATTTAGGATTAGTATCGTAAAGGTTTAGTAACAACTGTACTTGGATTTCCCTCTTCTCGAGCTAGAATACCATTGCAAGAGAGTCACCAGATCGTGATTGGCCAGTTACAGTAACATATATGCTTCCTTTTCCATCAAAAAAGCGAGATTGAAAAGGAAGTATGTATGTTCTGTAACTGGCCAGCTACGCTCTCGTGACTCTCTGTAATGGTAATCTAGCTCTAGAAGAGAGAAATCCAAGTACAGTTGTTACTAAACCTTCCACGATACTAATCCGAAATGGTCTATACTAATCCAACACGGCCGATACCTATCGGATATGACCGTTAAAAATCGATAAGGCCAATATGAATCCTAGCTATACGGTCGATATATATCGGATAGCACAATACCAATTCGCTAAGACCAATACCAATCGATACGGTCCATACCAAAATGATAGATCGATACTAATCCGATACGGTCATACTTATAAGTACCTACGGTCCATGAGGTTGATCCGCTAGTACATCCATGTACGATCAATGAAGTAACGATCCATTTCAATTGGATGTAAAAATCTGTATCGTAAGACAAACTAAACATAATCAGTTCTATTTCACATGCTTAATTGCCAAGTATGGGAACGAATGGCTCAGAAACACAACCCAAATTCATTCTAGCATACATTAGTGTGAATCATCTATGTTCTGTACATATGGCGTAGTATATGTTCTTATCGTATCTAGTATCTGAAGAATGTAACAGAATCAAGATGAACTCACATAATGTAAAACTAAAACATCATCTACTACTATATAAGATATAGTGATAGGTTGTCGTATCATCATTGCCGAGGGATGAGGGTCGGAGGACAGTCAACTTTATCTACGGCTACAAGTTTCTGCCTCGCCAGTCGAATGGCTGTAGGGACTATGTCCTGATCTCCATGTCGTACCGTAGATTAATGCAAATAGAGCTGGAGCCAAAATACAGAAACCAAAATACAAAACACAGAATCCAATCCCTGGGTTCGCCAAAAATAGAAAACACAGTTCTAATTCATATGTATTTTAAGTGTGAGAACGGATGGCGCAAAACACAACCCAACCAGAGAAGATACTTGAGAGATCCATCTGAGTAGGACATATACTCTGAGAGATCACCTTTACAAGAACGATATCAGTAGTGGGATTGCGTGTTGGAGGAGATATTATCAGAGTATAAGTCCTACTCAGATGGGTCTCTCATCGTTACTATTTTTTTCTGACAGCATGGTGGATGTGCTCCCTCAACAGATTCTTACTCCGAGCCAAAATATTGCCCCGGAGCTTGGTTAAGTCATGTTGAATTATGAGGTATGGCCTCGATGTTTGAAGCACGGACCCAGTCGATGACACGTAGCATGTTACGTCCCAAGGTATGAGTCAGAAAGGCAAGCATGAGTCTATATATTTGTTTGCCATGAAATATAAAAGAGAAGAACAGTTTTATAGGAGGACTGGACTTTTACTTCACGTTACAAACTCGCTTGTACAAAGAAAGCCTAGGGACAAAAATCTAGGTACAGCAATCTAAGTACAATTGTTTATTTTAGATTCTGGGGGGTGACGATAGCGGCTCGGGAAAGCGACGGCAGCTCTGCCTTACTCCTTGGACGATCGGACGTAGCCTTGGCTCCTGTGACGAGATGTTTGGCGTTGACGAAGAAATACTCTTCTTGCTCTCCTCGTATTTCTCTTCTGGCTCTCTCTCTGGATTGATCTCTGTGTATTTTTTCTGATTATTGGGGGAGCATCCTTTTCCAAGGGAATGGCACCTTGTTATTTATAATAGTAAGGGGCATCATTAGGGTTTATAATGATTGCCCATTCTCTAAGTGGCGGCGGCCTGGTAAATGATCAATCTGGGCCATTAATCTAGAGCGTGAAGGATCTGGGCCCTTAATGAGGATTATGCCATATCATGTCAGTAATTAATGTTGATTGCAATACACCCCATCATGATGATTTGCTGATGTCCGCAAATCTAAATGAATCAATTTAATTCATTCTCTTGCCACGTGTTCCAAATTATTGGGATCTGACCCAAAATTTGATTATCTTTAGGACACGTGTCCTGTCATCATTGTTGAGCCGCATGAGGAGTGTTCATATTTGGGCCGTATGAAGGTCATCATGACCGAGCCACATAAAAGATTTTATGACCGAGCTGTATGAATAGTCTCTATACTCGAACCGCATGAAGGTTGTCATGACCGAGACGCATGAATATGTTCATGACCGAGCCGCATGGGGGTCTTCATGGCCGAGCCGCCGTATGAGAGTCTTCATGACGAGCTGCATGGGTTTCTTCATGGCCGAGCCGCATGGGGGACCTTCATGATTGAACCGCATAGGTTTCTCTGCACTGGCGCGTGAACTCGTCTAGTCTGGCCACATAAACTTGCCTCGAAGCTGTGAAGATTTTCTCCAGTTCCCTAGGAAAATAGTGCTCTTGTGTCAGTCATCATGACTACTTTACGTCAGGGCTGTCAGCTGTCAGCTGTCAGCCGTCAGAGCATTAATTGTGTTTGAATGACGCTGGGTACAGCTGTTCTGAAAAGACACGTGGCTTCCCTCTGCGGGCCGCATAGAGTCCACTCGAGCTGTTGAGCTGTATGGGACTCCTGAGCCGCATGCGGCTTGGCCGCATGGATCATTTTTCTCTTCTTTTTATGCTTCTACAAGACCCCCTTCAAAGTTTTCAATTTGCAAAATTGAAATACTTTGAATAAGAAGCTGTTATGCGAGAGCCGCATGGATGTATTCTGTCCTAGTCGCATGGATTTGTCCAGCCGCATGATACTCAACCGTATGACTCTCTGAGCCGCATGGGTTTTGGTGCATGAGCTTTTGCCACGTCTTCCTGCCACGTGTGCAAATCTTTTGTAAATCTTCTGCATTTAATGCTCTTGATTCGCTGTCAGATTTTAAGAGCCGCTTTTTGGGCCAGGATCCCAAGAGTCAGGCTATTATTCAGCCGTTTTGCCTCGATGACCGAAGAGTCGGTCATCATATTGCACGCGGATCGAGGCATTCCTTCCTTGTCTATAAATAGAAACACTTTCGTTCTGGGGAATCTCCTTTGCACTTTCGATCTTCGCTGTTCTAACTCCTTTCTCTCCCAAGCACCTATGGCTCCCAAGAAGGTTGCTGCGTCGAAGGCTGCGAAGGGCAAGGCGGTCGTTTCTGTGGCGACTGTGGCGACAAACATGGCCACTCCTCCGTCGGCCGCTGTTCACTCTGTTCATCCTGACGTTCATCCACTATTCATGGTAAGGGTGTTACCTTAGAACCCTAACTGCCATGGCTCTACTGCATAATTTATGCACAAGCCGCATGTATAAGGTTCGTCGATATGACCGCATAAGCACTTTGCCCAGGAGGCCGCATGGGCTTGTCATACTCGATCTGAACCACATATATATTTTCGATTTGGGCCGCATGAGCGTAGTTCACTTTTGAACTGCATAAGCTTATATGCTTGTAGCCGCATGAGTCTGTATGTTCAGGGCCGCATGAGTCCGCATGGACTTTGAACCACATAGTCTCACCTGAATCTGAGCCGCATCAGCGCCTAGGTTGTCTGTTGAGTCCATGTGAACCTTGAACCGCATAGGCCAACCTGAATCTGAGCTGCATCAGCGCCTAGGTTTGTCTGTTGATTCTATTTTGAACCGCATAGGCCCACCTGAATCGAGCTGCATCAGCGCTAGGTTCGTCTGTTGAGTCCATGTGAACCTTGGACCGCATAGGCCCTTCTGACCGCAGAGCTTCATAAGCTCATCTGAACTCTATTTGTATGGACTCGTCTGACTCAGAGCCGCATGAGGCTATGATGGACAGGACCGCATGGACTCATCTGGTTCTGAGCCGCATAAGGCTGTGACGACCCGAGCCGCATAGACTTAAATGATCTTTCAAATGCTTCTTGTTTTGACTATCTTCTAATCTTGTTTCTTTCGTCTCTCTTCAGTGAATCTGCCAGTAAATCCTACGGAGGAACTCCTGGTTGGCTCGAATCAACTTGCCACGGATGTGCGACGGGACGATTTAGTTCGTCAAGTGTCAGAGCAGCTCCTTGTTAATGAGCCTTTAGAGCGACTGAATATATCAGGGTTCAATCTTTCCAATTCCTTAGTGATATGATGAGCTCCGGGAAGCTAAATGGGAAGTATCTGAGGCCGGCCTTCCTCTTTGGGGATGCATTGATCATAAAAACTCCCGAGTGTTGGATATTTCCAAGAGTTGGGATTTTAATCTGGACGGGATGCCAATTCATATCCCCATTATGAAGCGTCATTTCCCTCTTGCGTGGTTCAACATGATCTCGTTGGACAGGCAGATGACAGCCCCCCTCACTCCAACCAGACCGGGGATGTTTGTGGGTAACATTCGTTACAATAAAACTATTGGGTCAGTACGCGCGATAAGGATCCGGCCAGTCAATCTGTGACGGGGTTAGCTCCGGGTACCTTCATCAACACACCGGTCCTAACTTATTTTTTCAGGCTGATACCTTCCTGAGCCAGCTTGCTCGAAAAGGGTCCTATCTTGTTGGCAGATTGGCACTGCTGGGCTGGTTACACCCTATTCCCTCGTGGGCTAACCTGACCTCATGGATTCTACAAACTACAGGCATTTTTGCGAGAAGTCAATCTTTATGATGCTATCCGGGGTACCATCCACGGATTGCCCATTAATAAGCCGTGTTCATGGCCCTTCTAGAGATGTATAACCATCGGACAGGGACTTTCTTCACACCTGTAGGGGAGTTGGGGCTCGCTCTCCATGAGATATATGCTGTCTCCAAGCTTTCCTGGGGAGACGAGCCCTTCGAAGCGTACACTCCAACGAACGAGGAGTTCCAGGATCTAGATCGACGATTCCCAGGCTTCGTCGCTGTGTACTAAGAACTGTTATGTCACATTAGTACCTGTCACCAAACGGCTATCAAGAAAAATGATAGCTCGGAAGGGGACACTCCCCATACCAACTCTTGGGTCTCCTATCTTTTTAAATTCAGTACTGTTGGCCGAGTTACTTCCCAAGGTCGTCAAACTCCTAGGAAAGTAGAAGGCTTGGTGTCGACTGCTAGGAGGTCGAAGTCTAAGGGTGACAAGTTTGGGAGCCAGATTGACTCCTTCAGCTATTTTTATTGTGGTACTCGGCGGCTGTCAGAGAAGACACTCTTGGCAGGTTTTTTAATGGTGCGGTTGCACAATTATATGGTCTCAGGAGGGGCAGGTTCTATCGAGAGGATCGGCCGTCACTTTATTCTTCTTACCGTAAAGTTGGCCTTTAGGGTCAGGCGGCTCTTCTTCCCACTATGGTGTGCAACATTCATCATGGTCTCCGCTCCTTCTCATCCAAGGTCATCGCTCGTGACGTGGTGATGGACTTTGAACGTATAGAGCTGCCTTATCATTACCTGCTAGGGTGGCTGTTTGCATTATCGGTCTTTGATGAGGCCTGGGACGGGAGACGGCGTTACGGACGACGACGCTTTTCTTTTCAAGTATCGCCATCAGCCTTGGGAACATAGTACCATGCCGGCGTGTCGGAGGATGCTGGCGAGGGTGGACGGATATGATTTCTTCGTGTCCGTTCCCCGTTTTACCGACCAGAAAGTGAGGAATGTCCATGTTGATGGCGTTGGATCTCTCATTTCTTACCCGAGAAGATGCGTTTCTGGTTGTGTAACATTCGTCCGGCGTATTTAGTTTATCGCAACCGCAACACTGTGTACCTGGAGCCCTACTTGCCCAGTATGTTTGCCCGTCAATTTGGGTACAGTCAACTATTCCTTGGGCATCCCAGTTCCTGCCTGGGATTTGAGGGTAGCATCCTTGATGGTATTAGGGCATGGAGCTACAATGACACTTGTCATACTCGAACTAGTTTCTCAGTTCCTGCAGCAAACGTGCTGGGGGAAATCTTGTATATGGCGGCCTTATACCATGTTACGGTAAACCAGCCGCCTGTTGATTTTGACCCGAGGACTAGCTTCATTATGGGTACTCATTTGGCGG
>JANAVB010032819.1:2921725-2944688 GCA_029216955.1 Iris pallida | reverse complement strand
AGTTGGAAGGGGCAAATAGCTATATAGAGTGTGTGTATAGAGTGTGTGTGTGTGTGTATGTTCTTATCAATGTAAAATAGGGTGTGTGTATGTGTAAAAGTGGGTGAGTACAAGCAATGCTAGAGTGAGGGTGTGTGTGTGTATGTGTGTAGAGGTGTGTGAGTGAGGTCTCTCAGGTTTATTATGTCAAGCATCACATATTACTTTAACACTAATCCCAAAGTACCATACCCACATTTCAGTTATCAACCTATTCTCAGTTTATGAAATCTACTCCACATTTCATGTTTAAACCCAACATCACATTCTAGTTTTCATTAAAGTATCAAAAAAATGACAAACCCTATCCCAAATCCAATTTCGAACACCAATTCATTTGAAACCCAAAATCACATGTGCACAGGTGTCTAGCATGCTGTGTCAACCCTAGAACGTATCCACGTGTCCAGAGACTGGACATGAAGTGTCCAAACCAAATACAAACACAGTATCAGAAAACTGTACGCAAACAGGCTCGTGCAACCATGTCGAGTCGTGTCAGACACGACACAGTGCACGTGATATCTCGTGCATGTGTACACATGTAGCTAGGGTGTCAGTCTAGGTGGTCGACACCTCACTTGGTGTCTACGGCGTGTCTATGCACGACACAAACGGCGTATCACTCGAAGGAATTCGACTGAGCACGTTCAGTGCAAAATGCGTGCACACGCGATATCGTGTCCGACACGAAACCAATGGACACAAAACTTGGGGCTGACTTGTCAGTCATGGCCCCCCCTCCATACCAAATGGAAAGTGCCTACGTAGCCCAGGATGCAAAAATCAATGCACAACAGCAGGATACGCGTACAGTGCCTCGTACAGCGCATGCGTGTCCGATTTGGACACGGATACGAACTCAAATTGTGTTCAGAGATTAGTGGAATCAAAACACACATATAGGCTATAGATTTGTGAAATTAGTTTTAAAAAATAAGAACAAACAGTTCATAGAGGCATTTCATGGAACACATGTTCCAATACACCGACACGCATCCGATACGCCTACCAAACGGATATGAAATCCTACCAAACTACATCTATAGGTCCATGGTGCCTAGATGCATGTATTCATGAAGAGAAAACAGAAATTTAAAGGGGTTTTGGGCTATTTACCTATTGAGAGTTAGATCTCAATGAAAAGCCCTAAGAAAGATATCCTTCTCCAAAAGCTATGAGCCAATGTGCTCCAAATCCTTGCTAGCTAGCCTCCTATAGCCTCTATAGCAGCAATAGATCTCAATGCAAGAGACTAGGCTCAATTTGGAGGAGAAATGAAGAAATGAGGATGATTTGTGGAAGAACACAAAATAGGGTTTGATGTAGGAACGAAAAGAGGCAAGGTTGATTAAGTGTTGATATGTATAGGAGGGGGATTTCTTGTGTGGCCGGCCAAGGCTAGTTAGGTTAGGGTTTGGGGTAGATATTTAGTCATGGATAGGCTTTAGCAATTCAATTTAAGCTTTCTAAGGAAAGGCCCATAGGAATTAGGGTTTTAGCTAAAATATTTAACAAATATCTTAATAACGATAATATCTAAATATTTCTAATCTTGGCACTTAGCTTAGAAGGTTCTAATAATATATCTAGTCTCATGATCATATCTAGATTAGGTTAACTTCTAGGTTAAGGCTTAATTAATTAATTAGCACATATTTAATTAATAAATTTTAATTCCACAAAAAGTCATAAATGACCAAAATACCCTTAGGCTAAAAATATGGTAGTGACAAGTCTACCCTCCTTAAAATAATTGTGTCCTCAAAATTGAAGGCGAAACCAAACTGATGAGATAGAAAATCATACCTCAAGGTCCGAAAAGATATGGTATCGCTCGCGTATCTCATCCTCCCTCTCCCAGGTAGACTTTTCTAGAGAATGATGCCTCCATGCGACGCAAACCAAGGATCGTCTGGTTTATCAGTACCTTCTCTTGTCGATCCAGAATCTCCATAGGTTGTTCTGGACAGCTAAGAGTAGGTCCCACCTCGATCTCGGGATGATCGAGTACATGGCTTGGGTCTGCCACGTACCGTCTCAACTGCGACACGTGAAATACGTTATGGACTCCCTCTAATGCAGGTGGCAAGTCTAGCCTGTATGACATGTCACCGACTCTTCCACTGATAACGAAAGGTTCGATGAAGCGCGGGCTAAGCTTTCCACCTCCACCAAAGTGTATCGTACCACGTGTCGGAGATATCCTCAAGAAAACCACATCTCTAACCTAATAACAAACAAGGTCTCAAATTAAATATAAAAATTAAACAAATCATAAACCAAACAAATCTTAATTCTAATCCTATCTCTAAGTTTTACCTCAAACTCTAAAGGTCTGCAGTAGCTATCGGCCTAATGCCGATGTCTGTCCTGCACCACGCGAAGTCGATCCCTGATGAGCTTCGCCTTCTCGGCTGCATCCATAACCATCTCAGGTCCCAATAAAGCTCACTCCCAACGTCATCCAAGACAAGGGAGTACGACATCTACGCCCGTACAACGCCTCGAATGGTGACATCTTAAAGCTGGCCTGGAAACTGTTACTGTATGCAAACTCTACCAAGTACAAATAATCCTCTCATGAACCTCCAAAGTCCATGACACAAGTTTGCAGCATGTCCTCGAGAGTCTGAATAGTCCTCTCTGACTGTCCGTCCTCTGAGGGTGGTATGCAGTACTAAACTTGAGCTGAGTGCCCAAACTAGCCTGCAGACTCCGCCAGAAATGGGAAGTAAAGCGACTATCCGATCCGAGACAATGCTCACCGGAACTCCATAAATTCTAACAATCTGCCGCATGTACATCTCTGCTAGCCTCTCCGTAGACAAACCCACTTTGAATGGCAAAAAGTGGGCTAATTTGGTCAACCTGTCTACGATGACCCAAATCGCGTCTTTTCCTCCTGGTGTATGCGGCAATCCTGAAACAAAGCCCATCGTGATGTGCTCCCACTAACACTCTAGAATGGGCAATGGCTGTAACAGTCCTTCTGACCTATGCCTCTCTCCCTTTACCTGCTGGCAGACTAAACATCTAGCTACGAAGTGTACAATCTTCCGCTTCATCCCATACCACATACATGCTCCCTCAGATCCCTATACATCTTGTTGGCACCTGGATGTATAAAGTACTGAGAACGGTGGGCCTCCTGCATAACTTGCTCCCGAAGGTCTCCACTGGGCACACAGTCTGGAATCGTGCCTCAATGTGCCATCCTCTGCAATGACAAACTCATCCACCAGTCCCTGCTCGAACCTGCTCTCAGATAAACCATAAAGCAACATCGTCGAACAGAGTCGACTTGATCCTTTCCATCAAGTCTGACTGAATCTGCAGGCCCCATATCTGTATCTCAACTACTGGCACTATCACCTCGATCCCAGGCTCTCCGGGTCTGCTAGCAAGTGAAGGTCTACTGTCAAACACATGGGTGTCGGATACCTACTCAAGACATAGGCTTGTAGTATCCCGACCCGTAAGATGTCTTATGATGGATGGTTGGTTCGATGAAGCCTTGTTGGACTTGGAAATATGCGAAGGATGCTTAGAAGGCTATGTGAGCGTGGCAGAAATCGTCTTATAAATGTGAGTAGTGTTGAACCCTTTAAAGATCCTTTAGCTTAACGCTTAAAATAAAGGATAGTATGTTATGTTTCTTACTGAGTTGTTCAATAACACCTTGCATGGAATTCGAAAAGATAATGAAAGATAAATAATCACCTGAACGTAAACTATTATTGCTAGATGAATTTTATGCTTGTAGGATGTTGCGATGAAATACATGACAGGTGAAGCAAAGTCCCAAATACTTGGGCGGTGAGTATATCGAGCCTTAGCTCGATGAATAGATGGTAACACAGATGTTAAGATCCAAGAACTGGGCAGTGAGTATGCTCGAATTACGTTCGAATAAATGTATGCTAAAATAGATGCTAAGTCCCAACGGATTGGACGGTAAGTACATTGAGTTGGTTGGAAAGATGTATGGTATGAAAGATGTGGCAAAGGGATTGGATAACAACATTCTATTATCTCGTCATCGATGTATAATGTTGATTACGCCAAGACCCTGAAAAGATGGCAAGATGGTAATACGAATGAGAATGGTGGCTGAATTACTTAGTTTCCTTATCATGCATTATATGTTTTCTTTTTAGATAAGTTGCATATACTTGCATGATCATGGACAACTTGTATACAAGGTAGTTCCCAGAACGGTAATCCGCGGCCACTGACCATGTTCATCCTAGGGGGAATAAGGATGGTATTGACGTACAGACATCGAGATTTTGGGACTTGTAGTGGGGGCTTGCTACCACCTACTGAAAGGACGCTGAAATCCTATGGTGCTGAAGTAGTAGCACGGTGTTTCAGAAACCTTCCATGGATTCGTACCCCATTCGGAGTTAGCCGTTCGCCTGTAAGATGGTCCAAGATGGCGTATCGCCAGTGACCTTCATATAAATAGGTCCAGTGCTAATGATGTCTTATGCAGGCAGAGTAAGTTACTACTCAAATACAGGGAAGGATGTCGGCTGTTGGTAAGAATCACCTGAACGGTAAAATTATATTGAATCATGATATTGTTTCTAAAAATGTCTTGTACAGGCTGAGTAAGTATTATAAATGTACAGGATGGCTACACGACTGTGGGTAAGAATCACCAAAGGATGATAACTGTATGCTTTAAATTATGTTGGCTATGAGATTTGCATGCTTTACTTCTTGTTGGCTATAAATATGAAATTGACCCTAAGGCAACGAGAAAGACCACTGTAATAATGTACTATAACATGATTACTTAGTGTTATCTTTTTAGGTGAGTTGGGCCAGCACTGCTCGCCAGTACATTGATGATGTACTGACCTACGTTGTGGGCAATATTACAGGTGCTTGCTTATGGAGAAAATTGTTTGATCAGTGCTTGGCATCGATGATTCGGATGGGTGTGCAGAAGCTCTTCTTTCAAGACGATATCTTCTGCTATACGGGATATAATGTATGGAATAGTGTAACTCAGTTGTACCAGTAAGATTGTAGCCAAATTGGCAAGTTCATTATAAAGAAGTTGGTATATTCAATTGTAACCTAAAGAGCAAGTATATATATTCAGTTGGCTAATCAAAGTCTTGTAATCAGTTATAAACTCTGTATTCCGCTGCAAGTCTTGTAATCCATTACAATTATCAATAAAGAGATGCATTTCTTCAATATCTTGTGTGACTTCAATTTATCTGCTTAGTTTTGCTGTATTGTCGTTGTTTTCTGAGAAATACCAGGAACTGTAATAGTTTTGCCTTGTACAAGTGCAATCTAGACTTGTACGACATCACGCCCAGTGGCTAAATTTCGATCCTCCGGGATCGGGACATGATAGAATGGTATCAGAGGACGGCTTTACGTCCTTGGATTCTTATTCAATTTGTTTTAAACCAATATTGCTACTAAGATGATTCTAAGCTGCTTCCGATATGATTCAAAGACTGCTTCTGCGATTATTCAAGTTGCTTTCGTGATGAATCAAAGTTGCTTCCGCGAATACTCAAAGTTGCTTCCGCGATGAAATTAAAGTTGCCTCTATGATGAGTCATAGTGCTTCTGCGATTATTTTGTGTTGCTTCCAAACTATTCTATGTTGTTCCCTTGACTGAAAGTCCGTTGATCCTTCTAGCCTCTTACTGGGTGTTCCATACAATAAGTCTAAATATGTGGGCTATGATATGTATGCTTTGTTGAATTTCTAAAAGATACCAAAATAAATAACAATAATGCGATGCGTTAATAAGTTTATGATATATGCTGGATGTCGTATGTGTTGGATTTATTGAAGTTGATTGTTATACAGCAATCGACCGTAGGTGATGGCATGGTATATTGAAAAATAAAATATGCATGGATTTCAGTGAATGGGAATCGACAGAATCTTGAGTCGGTATTTGTGGTCAGCATAACCACTACATGATGGATAGTCTTGGTTGATGCGAAGGTAATATTATGTCGAGTATGGCTTGAGCTCTGAGTGGTATATGGATTTACCCTCTTAGCGATAAGATGACCCTTGACGTGTTCATAATTTAGTGATTGCTTTACCTATAAGGTATTGGGTAGTATCGAATCATAGCTGAGATTACGATTGATACATGATGGCTAGGCATGTCCCTTGATGATTATGTTTGAATAAACCGTTGCGAGATTTTGATGTGTTCGGATGAACCATCGCTAGACTTTGACGGTTAGCATTATGTTGGGTAATAAGATAATTAAGAATATAAAATGAATGCCTTGGTTGGGAAGGAAACAAATTACAGATTCAAGCGTTACTTGAATCAGTTTGGTAAAAGGATTGTAGGCTTGATAATGATGGTATGGTGTTGCTATCGAAAGATTTTGCGAGAACAACTATAGACCGAATATTGAACGATGTTGGAATTGAGTAAAAGAAATTGCATGTTAGACGTAGACAAAATTGATGGTGATGTTAGGCACTTATCGGGATGTTGCGAATGATTTAGAAGATGCAGAGAGTTGCATCAACGATCGAAAAGTAGAAAATGGGCTTGAGGAATAGATGATCTTAGCACGTTGTGCAGTTGTGCTTGAAAGAATTTGATGTGTCCCGAACTAACAAGTTATGACCCTTAACTATTTTGAGGCATAGAGAATAAGTACTTGTCCCCTGATGCATGAAAGAGTAGATGTTCCTTATGAGAGTCAAATGGCTGGGATACAAATAAGTATCGAGATGCAGCGATATGTAATAGACCATGTCGGTAGATGATGTTGTCGCAATAATAACGAGTTGGATAGAATATAGAATTGTTGGATGATGACTTAGCAAATGAGTTATGTCATATTCAACTGGATAACCGATATACGGATGCTGGATGATTGATGCCATAGTGATTGGATTGATGCATGAATAGTAAATCTTCTTATGAAATCATAAGGAGATGATGCAAAATGAATGTTGATGGTTAACAGAAATTGCTAAGAGATGTCTGTGTTTGTTGCTAGGGAAAATTCATAAATGATGCTTTCGGAAGAAATACGATTATGTAGTTGCCTTATTTTGTTGGTTAAAAGAGTATAGACCGTATCGATGATCTAAAAATATGGGAAATAAATATGTCGCAAAAAGACCATAAAAAAGATGCTAAATAGTAGACTATTGAGGTAACAATGTTAGATTATGACTCAGAATAGTTGACCCGATTGAATAGACAATTTGAGTACGATATGAGGATGCAAGTTGGATCGAGCAGATGTTATGTATATGCAAATAAAAATTGAAAGTTTGGATAATCGATTGAAGAGTTTTATAAGATAGCCTCGGGAGTGACCCATAAGAATTGTCGGATAGATTTTGTCGGTTACGGATAAGTCTAGAATGAGACTTCGTTGGGTATGGCCCGAGTATGAGTACGGGTAGAATGACTTGACCCTAGAATGTCGATTGGTTGCCTAGAATGTCGGTTGGTTGCCTAGAATATCGGTTGGTTGCCTAAGTTTTAGATTGGTTGGCTATGTCATTTCAGTTGTCCGTGTTGGGAATAAGTTCATAAGATTGGGGTAGTGTCCCATGTTCCTAAGTTGGTCAGATCATAGATTGTCCCTGAGATAACATAGAGTTGTCCCTATGATAAGAATAGGTTGCCTCAAAGATAAGAGATAAGTATATTCCTGATAGCTATCCATCTCATATGAGTTAGCTAAATGTCTAGTTTAGCTTAGATTAGCTGACCGTAGAGACTTGACTGAATGCTAAGTTGACTGTTAAAAAACCGTAGGATGTCCCTATTGATGTTGCGTGAGTATAGTCGGAATGAGTAAGATGTGTCGAAAGGTAAACTTCGGAATGGAATAGAGATTGGGAAATTATGTGTTATAATGTTGGATGGGATGACGGATCATGTTGGTTTTGAAAACTTGGTTGCCTTTGTTGGAATGCCGAAAATTGTTAGAACTGGTTCGAATTAGTTGATTAATATTGAGCTGCGTAAATTGATGGTAGTTCCTTGAGACAGTTGGAATAATTTTATTGATTGGATCAAAATTGAGAATAAGTGTAACGGCAGAATTAGATAGTACATGTAGCCGAGATCGGTGAGAGCGAATGTGAATATGAATAACTCTTGTGATTAATGTTACTGGAATATGAGAGTTACTTATGCGAGAGGATAATATGTTGGCTTGATCAATACGAGAAAATGTTTGAGTACAGCGAAAAATGTTACTAGAGTGAAATGATGGTATAATTTGATAGAGGAATCATGATCGAGAAATTTATGAGTCGCAAACAAAGTGTATGGGTGCGAACGATGACGAGTACAAGATTTGATCGATGAGAATCGGGGTATCGAAATGAAATATGGCAATAGGATTTATCAACTTTGGTGGCATGAATGACAATGAACTTGAAAGGAATACTTGATACATCTAAGTCTGAATACTTTGGGAAAAAATTGGATCGATTGTGGAAAATTTCTCGAGTTGGAATTGGTAACATCTATTGTGTTATTAGTTGGTTGGGATATTGAATAAACAAGTAGAATTATACGAGATGCTTGAAAAGAATTACTGATGGTCGAAAAGAAGTTACACCGTAGCTCGTTCGTTTTCTCTGTCACTGAACTTGGCTGAAGTGCATATATTTCTGGGATGTCTAAAATATGTGTATGATTCCAACTAAGTGGTATGCTGAACTCAAATGAAGACACAGGGATTATCATGTGCTAAGGATTTTCACGAGTGTCGGAGGAAGGATCAAAGATGGTAAACTATTTTGAATCAATTAGGATGCTGTATCGAGATGGTACATTACTTGAATCAATCGAGAGACTGTGAAGAAATGTTAAATGGTGCAAGTTGATCGTTGAGAAGTTTCATAAAAAGTCGGTTGAAGTTTTGGGGATGAGTTTTGTTTTAAGTTTCGAGGATGAAACTTTTTCTGAGTGGAATATATTGTAGTGCCCCGACCCACAAGATGCCTTATGATGGATGGTTGGTTCGATGAAGCCTTGTTGGACTTGGGAATATACGAAGGATCGCTTGGAAGTCTATGCGATCATGGCAGGAATCGTCTTATAAATGTGAGTAGTGTTGAACCCTTTGAAGATCCTTTAACTTCATGCTTAAAATAAAGGATAGTATGCTATATTTCTTACTGAGTTGCTCAATAACACCTTGTATGGAATTCGAAAAGATAATGAAAGATAAATAATCACCTGAACGTAAACTATTATTGCTAGATAAATTGCATGCTTATACGATGTTGTGATGAAATACATAACAGGTGAAGCAAAGTCCCAAATACTTGGGCGGTGAGTATATCAAGTCTTAGTTCGATGAATAGATGATAACACAGATGTTAAGACCCAAGAACTGGGCAGTGAGTATGCTCGAATTACGTCCGAATGAATGTATGCTAAAACAGATGCTAAGTCCCAACGGAATGGGCGGTGAGTACATTGAGTTGATTGGAAAGATGTATGGTATCAAAGATGTGGCAAAGGGATTGGGTAACAACATTTTATTATCCTATCGTCGATGTAGAATGTTGATTACGCCAAGACCCTGGAAAGATGGCAAGATGGCAATACGAATGAGAATGGTGGATGAATTACTTAGTTTTCCTTATCATGCATTATATGTTTTTTTCTTAGATAAGTTGCATATACTTGCATGGTCATAGACAACTTGTATACAAGGTAGTTCCCAGAATGGTAATCCGCGGCCACGGACCCCGTTCATCCTAGGGGGAACAAGTATGGTGTCGACGTACTGACATCGGGATTTCGCGACTTGTAGTGGAGGCTTGCTACTGCCCACTGAAAGGACACCGAAATCCTATGGTGCTGAAGTAGTTGCACGGTGTTTCGAAAACATCTCATGGATTCGCACCCCATTCAGAGTTAGCCTTTCGCCTGTAAGATGGTCCAAGATGGCGTGTCTCCAGTGACCTTTATATAGATAGGTCCAGTGCTAATGATGTCTTATGCAGGCAGAGTAAGTTATTACTCAAATACAGGAAAGGATGTCGGTTGTTGGTAAGAATCACCTGAATGGTGATAATTATATTGAATTATGATATTGTTTCTAACAATGTCTTGTGCAGGCTGAGTAAGTATTATAAATGTACAGGATGGCTACACGACCGTAGACAAGAATCACCAAAGGGTGATAAGTGCATGCTTTAAATTATGTTGGCTATGAGATTTGCATGCTTTACTTCTTGTCGGCTAGAAATATGAAATTGACCCTAAGGCAACGAGAAAGATCACTGTTAATAATGTACTATAACATGATTACTTAGTGTTGTCTTGTTATGTGAGTTGGGCCTTGTTATGTGAGTTGGGCCAGCACCGCTCGCCAGTACATTGATAATATACTGACCCACGTTGTAGGCAATATTATAGGTGCTTGCTTATGGAAGAAATCGTTTGATCAGTGCTTGGCATCGATAATTCGGATGGGTGTGCAGAAGCTCTTCTTTCAAGACGATGTCTTCTGCTATGTGAGACATAATGTATAGAACAGTGTAACTCAGTTATACCAGTGAGATTGTAGCCAAATTGATAAGTTCATTGTAAAGAAGTCGGTATATTCAGTTGTAGCCTAAAGGGCAAGTGTATATATTCAGTTGGCTAATCAAAGTCTTATAATCAGTTATAAACTATGTATTCTGCTGCAAGTCTTGTAATCCATTGCAATTATCAATAAAGAGATACGTTTCTTCAATATCTTGTGTGACTTCAATTTATCTGCTTGGTTTTGCTGCGCTATCGTTATTTTTTTAGAAATACCAGGAACTGTAAAGGTTTTGCCTTGTACAAGTGCAATCTAGACTTGTACGGCATTGCGCCCAGTAGCTAGATTTCGATCCTCCATGATCGGGGCGTGACATCGGCAACTACGTTGGCCTTCCCTGTATGATACTGCAATAAAATATCGAAGTCCTTCATCAACTCCAACCATCTTCGCTGCCTCTTGTTGAGCTCCTTATGTGTAAACACATACTTCAAGCTCTTATGGTCTGTAAAGATCTTCACTTACTCTCCGTATAGATAGTGTTTCCACAACTTCAGAGCAAAGATAACTGCCGCCAACTCCAAGTCGTGGGTAGGGTAGTTTTTCTCATACGGACGTAACTGCCTGGAAGCATAGGAAATTACCTTCCCATGCTGCTGTAAGACACAACCCAAACCCTTTCCAGAGGCGTCACTGTAGATAGTGAACCCGCCTGATACTAATGGCAACGTCAGAATCGGAGCTGTCGTCAACCGCTTCTTCAACTCATCAAAAGCGACCTGACACTCCTCTGACTAGATAAAATCTACGTCCTTCTGGGTCAGCCTAGTCAATGGCTCTACAACTCGGGAGAAATCCTGAACGAACATCATGTAGTAGCCTGTCAATCCCAAGAAGCTCCTGATCTCAGCAACTGAACTCGGTGCTGTCCACGCCTCAACTATCATGATCTTCCTCGAGTCAACTGAGATCCCATCCCCAGTCACCATATGACCTAGGAAATCAACCTGATCCAGGAAGAACTCATACTTCGAGAGCTTTCCATAAAGCTCCTCCTTCCTGAGAGTCTCTAGAACCACTCTCAAGCGCTCCTTATGCTCCTCTTTGGTCTTCGAATATACTAAGATATCGTCGATGAACACTACCACCAACTTGTCCAAGTACTGGTGGAACACCTTGTTCATCAGGATCATGAACACCGCCGGGGTGTTAGTCAACCCAAACGGCATCACCATAAACTCAAACTGGCCATACCGCGTCCTGAATAATATCTTCGGGACATCCTCCCTTTTCATCTTTACCTGATGGTAGCCTGACCTTAGATCAATTTTTAAAAATACCCTCGCTCCACTCAACTGATCAAAGAGATCATCGAACCTCGGCAGCGGATACTTGTTCTTGATCGTAAGGTTGTTAAGTGTCCTGTAGTCGATACACATCCGTACCGACCCGTCCTTCTTCGACACAAAAAGCATCGGTGCACCTCATGGTGAAGAACTCGATCGGATGAAGCCCTTCTCCTGCAACTCATCCACTTGTTTCTTTAACTCTACCAACTTGCTGTTGTTCACCCTATAGACATGCTGAGATATCGGCTCTACGCCGGGCACTAAGTCTATAGAGAACTCAACGTCTCTGTCTGGTGGTAGTCCTGGCAAGTCCTCCGAAAAGACATCCATGAACTCTGCTATCAATGGATGTGGCACCGTCTGCTCCTCCACTGAAATTCCATAGAAGACTCCGCTGCTCTGCTCCGTCTGCCGTCTGGCAAACTCAAACTCTTGCTCTCCTGGCGGACGGAAAAGAACTCTGCCATCGCAACAATCTATACTGGCATGGTGTCTACTCAACAAATCCATACCGAGTACGATATCGTAGTTCAGTAGTGACATTACGGGCAAACTCACATCCAACTCTCGGCCTCCTAAAACTACTCTCTGATCCTTACAAATACCACTGACAAGGATGATGCCACCCCCAGTCGTGATCTTACAAGTCCTAGGCAACGATTCAAAAGCTAGATGGTGTCTAAAAGCAAAAGGTACAGACACAAAGCTATGGGAAGCACCAGAATTGAATAATACAAAAGCTGGAATGGAGTCGAGAAGAACAAAAACTGTAATCATCTCTCTAATATTGTCACAACCCGCACCCTAGAGTAAAGGCACGAGAAGTGGGTACGTCCAGCCTACGCCGCAGTGTCGGCGGTAGAACGCTGTCCTAGGTCTCATGCATCTAACAGTATAAGGCTAAGCAGTTTATACTCCCCGAATAGGGGTGACATAGCAGAATATAAACTCAATCACATCTAAGGTAGAGCATAATGGAAGATAGATAAAACATGAAATCCACAAAGAGATACATCAGATAGAAGTCTAAGTGTCTAAGATACACAATCCAGAAAAACAACTCAAATCTCAAATACAGTAATCCATAAATACAACTCAAGACGACTGAAAATAAGCTATAAGCAAAACCCTAGCTATCCATACAACCTCTACTGTGTCTCCTCTAGGCTAGCAGGCAATCTCCAGGCTATCTGTAAAATTTATCAACGGGTCCAGTCAGGACAGGAGTGAGCACAATACATCTCAACAGTTCATAGCAGGTTAGAAAATATAATCATACAGCAAAGTAAGATACAGGTACTGAAAGAAATATAGTATGTAAACAGAGAGAGAACTGTAATAGAAATATCTACTATACATAGAGAACTAACAGTGGCTAGTGAGTCAGAGTACAATATAGACATGTAAATGGCATAGGATGATTCTGATGCTACACTATAGAATAATTCTGATGCTACACTACTTGGATATTATTCACATGTCCACTTCTACTCCCCCGTATCCCCAATCAATACATAAGGATCCAGCCAGGTTATGTTATGATTCCATTTAATGGCCCCCGAAGGGTGGTACATGGTAGTCCCATAAATAGGGATTCTAGGAAGCCCAATAAATGGGAGGATTCAAGGAAGACTCTGTGATCATGAGGGTACATGTCACAAGTGATTCAATAAACCAATGAAGCATAGTGATATGCCATGTAAGAGAAATGCACAGAACATGAAGTACCCGATGCTCCTAAAGGATAACATCTCAAGAAGGGATCCATATAGTACCAATCCGTGTGACCAACGTGACAGTATCAAGTAAAATAATTTAATGCAGAAAAATAATTCTAAGCAGGATATGAAATGATCAGAGAATGTACTCGCATGATAACCTGAACAGCTGATAGGTATAGGGGTCCAACTGAAGCCACAGAGTCCTATTTAAAGCAACACAGGTTACAAGGTGTTCAAGTTGTAATAAATGAATCTCTACAAGTAATCTATATTATCCTAGGTTCTTCTAAGTCAAATTAACTCTAGGTCAACTCTGGTCAATAATCTAGTCAAACTAGGTCAAGTGTTAACTTACAGTTGACTTTGGTCAACTGGTCAACTCTGGTCAAACAGGGTCGATTCTAGTCTAATTATTAAAGATATAAAGTGTATTTCGTTATTCGTACGTCGAAACTTACGACACGTAAATCGAGATAAGAAGATCAACGGTAAAGTTACTAATCTTATTATAGTGATCCATGTGTCCATCTTGTTAATTTCAGCGATATGAGATCACTGGAATTGACTGATCTCAGTTTCGTTGTACTAATCTCGAAATACGAACATTATAAGAATTAATTATTAATTATTTATAAAAAGGTTAAACTCAGAGAAATTATCAACAAACGTTGTCAGATGATGAAATAAACATCGCCAACGTGTCTAGAATGGTCAAATTAGCTAGGATAGCCTATCCATCGGTCCAATTTGGACACAAGGGCAAAAAGGTAATTTTGGGTCAAAACGGTATCCGTGTCGGAGCCGTTTTGTACCGAAAAACGTGCAAGAAAATAAGTCTACAAAATATAACAAATTATATGACCACGAAACCAGAATGACGATACGAACCCAACAGTATGTCCAGAATTGGATTCCGTTGATCCGATCTCAATTTGGTCCGTTGACCAGAACATTAGAATTCTAGTTTGCACGGAAATGCGTGCCGGAGCCAATGTTCTCAAAACTCAGCAAACTACATGTCAACGAGTCCAGAATGACAATACGAACTCAACGGTATATCCGAAATTGGATTCCGATGAGCCGATCTCAAAATGACCTGTTGACCCGGATATTGGTATCCGACTTGCACCAAAATGCGTGTCGGATCCAATGTCCACCAAAACCTAGAAAATTATATGTCAACGAGTCCAGAATGATGATACGAACTCAACGGTATATCCGGAATTGGATTCCGATGAGCCGGTGTCAAAAAGTCCCGTTGATCCGGACTGTAGGACCCACTTTGCACCGAAATGCGTGCCAGGGCCCACGACCTCCAAATCTAACAAATTTTATATGAAAATTTGCCAGAACGACACCATGAGTCTAGTGGTGGTGTCAGAAATGAAATCTGGAGTCCCGTGTTCAAAAATAGAAATTTATAAGTTGGAAATTACGAATTTGGACGACCAACTTTGGCGTCGAATTCAACCAATCAAACAAGCTCACAATGAAACGAAACTAGAGGGGTAATAAGAGGGTTATACCAGCTTCGCACAGGAACTGGTAGCATGCCAACAGGAGCTGCGGTGGAGGAGGTACAAGATGGCGAAGTTGGCTCCGCAAAACTGTCCAAAATTTATACAATTTAAACGGTCAACTTGGTGGCCGGTTTTGATGTATCAAACGATAAAATCAAAGGATGAAAATTGACAGGAGTGAAAATGGATATACCGAGACTGTGTCGGAGCGAAGAAGCCGATCCAATGGTCGAATTTCTCGAAAATCGCGTGCGAAGTTGCTGCGACGGGGCGCCAAAACGGACTTGATTCCGTGTGCGTCACGGCGGGAATTCGTGCGAAATGCACGAATTGCCTATACGTCGTGCCGGAGAAAGACGTGGCGAACCCAGGGGGTCTCCTGACTTCATCCACCGCGGGGGGGCACGGCCACGGCGGCGCGTGGCCGGCGGCGGCACTGTACGCGTGCGCCAGGCTGTTTCCGGCCGACGGCTGCTGCCCACTGCTGCACGCGGGGCTGCACGGCCCAGCCTGGCCCGACGGAGGCGGGCGACGTACGGCTGGCGCTGTGCACGGCGGGGTGGCACACGGTTGTGGAGGGTGGTGGCGTCGGATGTGGGGGTGGAATGAAATGGTGGCGGTTATTGTATTGATGAGGAAAAAGGAGGAGTTGGTGGTGGTGGCCGACGGCCAAGGTGGTCGACGGCGTCGGCCACAGCGGAGGGAGAAGCTCGGCCAGGTGGGTGTTGTTCGGGAGGAAGGAGTTGGCTGCTGTTGGTGTTGGTGTAGTTGGTGTGTAGGAAATTTAGAAGGAGAGAGAAAGAGAGAAGTAAAGAATTAATTTAATGAGAGAGAGAGAAAAGTTTGTTCCCTCAAAGTTAGGGCCGGCTGTAGATACTAGTGTGGGAATTAATAGGAGTTGGAGGGAAATTGATGGTGAGGAATTATTTGAAGAATCCAAAGGCTAGGATTTATTTGTAGGAAAATAGGTTATTCCCATGGGGATTTCAATAACGAAATTTCCAATAATTATTAAAAATAGGTAGAATGAGTATTTAATATTATTTTTTAGCAAGGAAGGTGAAGGTATCACGGTGGAGAGTAACATGGAGCTGGGGTTAGGTTCAGTCAAGCCGGGTTGGATCAAAATCGGACATTGCGCAACAATCGAATTTAAATAGGCGTTGATGATCGTGGGTGAATAAGTAGCATGTGGGGATTCTAATAAATGGGACACAAGTGGCATGCGGATAGTAGGCTCAATATGGGCCATATCCATATTTGGGGTTGACAGGTTTTGGTCGACAGGGTACCCATAAATCAAGTTGGAAAATAAATGTGACACCGTGGGGTGAAATAAAATCGGGTCACGTGTCAGGAAAGTTGTGTGAATCAAGTGGAGCACAAAATAGTGTGTCTGAGTGGGACACGAAGGTCATGGGTGAAGAGCGTCTCGAGTAGATCATGCATGATGAGTTGGTTTCAAGAAAATGACTGGTCTTGCGCTCCCAAATTAAAAGTCACGGTAACGTGCTAATAATGATCAAGGAAAAGTGTGGGAAAATTAATTAATGATCAATTGGTCTAAATCGATCCGAGGTTGTGTGAAGCAAAAAGAGTACAAGGGAACAAGTTTGGATGGGACATTATATACCGTCATGAAGGTAATCATGTCCACTACAAAACTCGTGAAGAAGGTTTCCAGAGTTGAACATCCCTGACACTCCAAATATCAAAGGCACAGAAAGTACACTTAAAGATAATTAAACAGAATAATTTATTTATTGAAATTTAATCAAGCAGAAAAATTAAAAAAAAATCAACCCGAAATTCAGGGTGCTCACAAATATCCTCTGCATCCTCAGTTGCCATGGCAAAAGCTAGCCCCTGCTAGCCTTTCCTAGCCTGCTGTTGGTGCTAGATGAACCTCTATTGTTGAGTCTGCAGCGGTGGTCCCTTCTGCTGCCCTACCGGAGCCTTGGCTCATGTTCCCTGAGCTAAACGTCCCAAAGACTGGGGACACACCCGTAGCTGGTGCTCCGCTGAATCGCAGAGTAAGCACTTGCCTAGACTCTTTCTGCAGTCATTCCATCCATGTCCTGGCTTCTTACAGAAAGTGTAACTGATGGGCTGATGCCTGGGTGCTTGCTGTTGAAGTCTCGGCTGTTGTTGCACCTGCTGAAAAGGTGCACGTCCATGTCCCTAAAACTGCTGCGGCTGGAACGGCCTCTGTTAGTGTTGGTGCTAAAAATGAGACCTCTTGGCCTGACCTCCACTGCTACTGGCTCCATGTGTAACCCGATCTCTCTTGAGCTTCAGCTCAAGGTCATCATCAGCTGCCATGGCCCCTATCAGTATCTCCTCAAAAGTGGTGCTCCTGTCACTCTTGGTCAAGGACTTGACTTCCTTGACTAATCCCTTCCTGAACCTCCTGGCCTTCGCCATCTCGCTGAGGCCCTCGACGAACCTGTCCAGGCGGCAAAACTCTCTGGCATACTCCTCCACGGTCTGGCTCCACTGAACCAGACTCTCAAACTGCATCTCTAAGGCGCCAAGTGCTGTGTCCGAAAAGAACTTCTCCTTGAAGAGCTTCTTGAAGGCTCCCCAAGTCTGTCCCTCTGTGCCCACTCTAGGATCTGTCTGATACCATGTGCGGGCTAAGTCCTGCATCTGGCTGCCCGCTACCTCAATCTGAATCTGGGCTGGTATCTCCGCTAGTCAAAAAATCTCCTTTATATGTTCGATCCAATCATCGGCATATAGAATCCCCTATGTACCTCGAAAATCTCTCAGACGTATCTTCTAAAATTCCTTGATCCCAGCATCCTCTGCTGATACTGCTGAATCTGACCTCCCTACGGCTGCGCAGTAACCCTCTCCACAGTCGTCATAGCCAACTGATGGACATTATCTATACCCCGTCTAAAGTCAGCAGACTAGCGCTGCTGGGCCTCCATCATCTGCTGGAAGAAGGCGAATAACTGAGCTGCGTCGACCGATCCCGAATGCGGCTACTGTTGTAACACATCTGGGATAACCGGGGTCGACCTCAGAACAGATAGAGGTGCACTCCCGAATGCTGCAGAAACCTCGACATGAGTAGGTAACAGGGGAGCTGATGTCTCAGGTCCCGGCTGAACTGGGCGAGAGGTGGCTGACCTCTCCGAAGTACCTCCCGTGTTGGGGTGATACGATCGTGTCTCAACCACCATCCTGGAGACAGATCAAACAAGAAAATCAATACTGAGAAAGAAGCGATATAATCAAAGGAGGACAGTTTATTTCAAAGGAAGCAATTAACGGCAAGAATTTAGATGCCAGGAATTAGATAAGAGTTTTTTCTAGATGTGATTGAGTACCTCAAAAAAAAACTATATCCTATATCCTACTACAGGCTGTAGTGATACTCTAGTTCGAGTACCACTACGATATCTAGACCTGCATGGGCCACCACTAAAAATGTATCACGACCCGCACCCGGTGTAGGGGCACGAGAAGTGGGTACGTCCAGCCTACGCCGTAGTGTCGACGACAGAACGCTGTCATAGGTCACATACATCTAACACAGTATAACTGTAACTACACAAGATATACTATCCAATCGAAGGACAATAGAGAAGGTACATCTCAATCGCAATTCTAAGATAGAAGTAGCACGATATGATAGATATAAAATCTCAAATAGTAAACATACAAATAGAAGAAAATAAGTCTAAGTGTCTATACGACATTACATCTCAACATCCAGAAATAATACAACTCAGCATGTCAATATAAAGACAAGACAACAAATAAGATAACAGTCCAGCTAACTCGCCTAGACTACAGGGGTAATATCCTCAGCTGCAGATGGATCCTACTGAGGGTCCAGGTCGCAGGTGTCATCTAAGTCTGCTCCATAGAAAGTAGAGCAGAAGTCCTCCTCATCCTCTCTAATATTTTCAACAGGTCCAGTAAGGACAGGAACGAGCACATAATCTCAAATAGTTTATATCATTGCAGAAAATATAAATCATGCAATAGAGTAAGATACATGAAACGTTGTAAGAAATGTACATAAAAAGTAAGAGAGGTATCTGTAACTGGAATATCTACTATAAGTAAAGAACTGTAAGTGACTAGTGATTTAGAGCACAAGATGGTTATGTAAACGGCTTGAATTTGTACATAAATAAGCTACAGAGTTGCACATGAATACCTACTTTGGAATTGATCACATAACCACTTCTACTCCCCCGTACCCTAATCAATACACAAGGATCTAGACAAGTTATGTTATTATATATGATTTCACATAAAGCTCAATAAATGAGTACACATGAGTAGTTATACATGAAGGCTCTGTGAACATGAGAGTACATGAATCACATGAGTATACATGAATGGTAGAAGCACAGGAATACATGATGTAAGTAAAAAGTACATGACATGACGTATTCGATGCTCCCGAGGGGGATAACATCTCATGAAAAGATCCATATAGTACCAATTCGTGTTAACGACATGACAGCATCAAGTAAAGTAATCTAGAGCAAGAATATAAGTCCCAGCAAGTATAAAATGATCAGAGAATGTACTCTCTTGATATCCTGAATGTCCGATAAAAATAGATATCCAAATCAGAGTAACTGAGTCCTATTTAGAACAACACAGGTCACAATGTATCTACAATGGTAAAAATAAAGTTTACAATGCATTCTATATGATTCTAGGTCAATCAAGGCCAAAGTCAACTCTGGTCAACTATACAGTCAAACTAGGTCAACTTAGTCAATTGTAGTCAAACTATCTAGGATTTGGTCAACAATGGTCAACTAGTCGAGGTTAGTCAATTCTAGGTCAAGTTTCACCCATAGTTGACTTTGGTCAACTTAGTCAAGTAACTAGTCAAAGTGTGCCTAATTAGGCCTATAGGGTCATTTCTAATCACAACTAGACATAGGCTATAATATCCTATACCAATATCATATAGGCTATAATAAACAACCTTACACACATATAGAACTGTCAAAACGGGCCAGGCCCGTTGGGCCGGCCCGCCCCGCCAATAAAAAAGGTGGGTTGGGCTATACATATAGAGGCCCGTTTTGCAGCGGGCCTCGGTGGGTTGTGTCACGCCCCAGAACCAGAATACTGGAGAGCGGGGGCGAACATAGCCAGCTACGTATATTGAAATGAAGTCCATCTCGCCATACGGTCACGGCTGTCTAGATATGAGGGTTTACTACAAGCCAACAGTCTCTTAAGGTCAAGCCTACTGTCTCAATCTCAAGCAAATAATATAATCATAAGATGTTTGACCACCAAATATACAATAAAAGGCGTCCTAAATATTACATATCAGCTGATCATGAAGCTAGTCGTACAAAATGCTAGGACTAGCAAGAGTTAAGTCATACATGATCAACCCTAGGATTTGTTAATCATGTTTACAGCCCGTAGGCAGACAGTAAGTAAAAGTGCATCGAGCTAACAGGTGCTCGTCGGCTAAACGCCTCAAAAGAATAACTTTACAATAGAGTGAGCGAAACAAAATAGAAAACCCACTCGTAGCCCGGGTTCCTTCTAGTCGCCACCATCGGGCTGGAGGTTCGGAAGATCCTCGGGAGCTGCTCCGAAATCTGGCCACACAAAACCAGCTGGGTCAAACCCCAGAAAGAGCAAGTGCCACAAAGGAGGCCACGAAATAAGAATAAAACCAGCATGCCAGAACATAAGAAAATAAAAGAAAGTACAAGTATTAAAGAAAACTATATGACAATAAACGACTAGGGATGTGGAACCATTCCGGGAGCCGGATTACAACCCGCAAACCAAACAAGGACCGGGGTTGTAATCCTTCGCCTGAATAGCCATCTGTCTCTATCCATTTATTGTTTAAGATAAGTAAAACAATCATGCTCAAGGGATCCAGATACAGGGACTAGACAAGGCTTAGACAGGGCTAGACATCATCCATTCACAAGCGGCCAAGCAAATTCTACGGCTTACTATTTTAACTAACTAGGGTTATCACAAGCCTAATTACTAACAAGATGCAAGTGAGAATTTCCCAGTCCCAAGCCCTGCAGACCATCTAGTTATCCTTCCGCGGGTTGAGAGTATGGTTGGGTACATCGCCCCGGAGACGATATACCCTTAGGTGACTTAGAGGGTGCAACACATGACAGTGCGCTGGAAATGTGCTCTACTCGTCGGCAAGCTACAAGTCTAATTAAGAGCGCCCAGATAACGAGATTGCCTGTGAATGGAAATTCTCCATGAACTATAGTTTGATCTAGTCATTAGCCTAATCCATATTCAGTATGAATCCCTGACCGTGGGAACCAAGGAGTCACGTCCTAGACATGATGCAAGACAAGACAAGTGGATTGCACAAGCAAGCAAGCAGGAACACCCACGGTGTCAAGTTGATTATACGAGTCAAGTTAGCTGTCACAACAGCATCAAGTCAAGTTAAATTATAAGTTACAAGTCAAGTCAAGTCAAGAGTGCGCCGCCACGGGCCACTATCAAGTCAGGTTGGTCATGTCAGGAGTGCACCACTATGGGTCACTGTCGTGTTATGCTAGTTCCTTGCCATACCATGCCATGTGCAATAGTCATTCCAAACATATTAAGTAAAATCAAGTTCATGACAAAAGGCGTAAGGATATAAAATGGGCGTAAAATATCAAATAAAATATCAATGTACAGGGCTATAGAAGAGCCAAGCTTAAGGAAAATAAAACCAAATCTCCATGATTGGACAGATTGCGCAAGGGTCCCTGGGGTCCGGTTGCGCAGGAGTCAAGTGCGCCAGAGGCCAACTGCGCAGGGGTGAGCTGCGCAGGGTACCAACTACGCAGGGGTGAGCTGCGCAGGGTACCAACTGCGCAGGAGTGGATGGCGCAGCAGATGGATTGCGCTGGATCAGGTTACGCAGGAATGGATGGCGCATGGATGGATTGCACAGAAGTGGACTGCGCAAGAGCCATATGCACAAGGGGAAAGGGAACGCTGGGCTAAGAAGCGCCAGCGCAACTCAGCTCAGCACAATGCGCTGGCCGAGGGGATGCGCAGTTCACCAAAGGGTGAGCTGTGCAATCGGCCTTGCGCTAAAGAGCGCAGGCCGAGAGGTCTGCTCCTCCAACCCGAGAAGAACTCCAAGAACTCCAAAACTTCAATTCTTCATGTCTTTGTCAAATCAAAGCCAAATCTAGATTTTCAAAGGTCTAACTTGAGTAAAATTGAATTCTCTTCCACATGGAGGCATCAAAACAAGCAAAAATCAAAGTTAAATAGATCAAAACCATGTGAATCCAAAAATAGTAAAAACCTATATCTAGAACAAAGGAAACTCCAAATCACAAAATGACAAGTTCTAATGTTGATCACCATGGCCTAATCTAACTAATAGACAAATAAAAAGTGGTTCTCCTGTGGTGGCAAGGTGCACTTGCCTATGGGTGTTGGTGTTGTGTAGAGGAAGGAAGAAGAAGAAGATAGAGAAAATAAATAAAGTAAAGAGGAGAGAGAAAAGGTTGGTGGGGATTAAATGAGGGTGGTTGTGGTGTGTTGAGGGTGGATCATAGGCTAAGGTGTTCCTAATACAAAATAAACCAAACCAACCCAACCTTCTCCACAAAATAAACCAAGCTAGGTAAAACCCAATTACGAGAACCAAAAATCTGCAAGTCAAGCCAATTACAAGTACAGGCCAAAATCTGAGAAAATAAAATACAGGTCCAAGATACATGCAAGCTTAAATCAAAATACGTGTTCTGAGATATGGGTGTTACAGGTTGGCCCATGCGGGCCGCGGGCTTGGGCGGGGCGGGCTAGC